>VOMN01125766.1:0-29368 GCA_014899125.1 Orchestia grillus
TTTGTAAGACGTGTTTGTAAGACGTGTTTGTAAGACGTGTTTGCAAGACGTGTTTGTAAGACGTGTTTGTAAGACGTGTTTGTAAGACGTGTTTGTTAGACGTGTTTGTAAGACGTGTTTGTAAGACGTGTTTGTAAGACGTGCTTGCAGCAGTAATTAATTTTAACATGAAACGCAGATGTCCATCCGCGTGATTGGCTGTAAGTGAATTAATATCAACATGAAATTCGTTGTGCTATTGATTTGTAGAACGTTGACTTCAGGGAATGTTACATTAAACCGCTCAAACACTGGTAGTACCTCGAGGTTAATTCAAAAGGCAATGTTGGTTACTTCTCATCTTGCATTCGTTTTAATTGAACTTGATAAACTTAACTAAATAGCCATTAGACTGAATAGCTCACTATTTAGTCAATAAACTAAAGAAACTCACAATTTCTTTACTAAATTAAATAAACCTACTATTTAATCTAAAATTTATAAACTAGACAATTCAGTCACTAAACCGAACTCACTACTTAATCAGTTACCTAAATATAATTACAATTTATTCATAAAATTATATAAACTTAGCATTTAGTCGCTAGAGTACATAATCTGGACCATGTAGGAACTGAGAGAAATAAACTCACTATTTATTCATAAAATTTAATAAAATCACCATCAAGTCTCTAGGGTACATGAAATTGACAATTTACTTTCCACACGAAAGGAACTTTTAAAATTCCTCCAGACCAACTTTCGCTGCCTTAAAGACTGTACCTCTCAGACCTATATAGGTACGATGACTCCAGTCCCGGCTGACGCCCAGCTCTTATTTTAGAAAACTGTCTCCGTCGCGCGCTGCATCAATTAACCTGCACGCTCTGATAACTTTTATCGTACGTCTGAGTTTCCCCAGGACAGATTCACGGACGCTCGGCGATTGTTTGGTGGCACCTGATTGGTCGCTGCCGTGCGGAGCAGCGTGTCATCGTACAATCCGGAGTCTAACTATGCAGCTGAATAAAGCGACGGTTCCGTGCTTTATGGAGTGTTCTGGGGAAATGGGAGGAAATTTGAAACCGTCCGGTATTAAAGTCAGCTAGGGAGAACAAATGGTACAGGCGACGGTCGTTTGACGTAGGGAAGCGCGAAGATTTTACGGTGATTGGATGGATGACATGCACATGTAGAAGTGGGGCAGGGAGAAGCTGACAGAGGAAGAGGAAAAAGAGAAAGAGGGAAAGGGGGAAAGAGTAAGTGCCTGGGTCACGAGAATTTCAAGGGAAAAGGAACTGGAAACAATTGCGGGGAAAAACGTCAAAAAATTTTCATGGAGTTCTACATTATCCCTCAAGATTAAACAAACCAAAGATCAATCACGGTCATATAAAATGATGGCAGAATACATAGATATTCCACTGTAATAATGGTTGCATCGAAAGCGTATGACTCTGCATCTGAGTCCCATGCAATTCCCCGTATGCATGAAATTTAATTACTCAGTGCTTTAGTCTCTACACAATAATAAGGATTGCATGGGGTCAAGATCAAGATTAAAAGTAGTGCTTCGGTTACCAGCACTAAGTTTCGATATTTTGTTTTTACGTACGAGATATTTTAGACCTATAACTATCACTTTGAAAATAAGACAATATCAAATGTCATAACAATCAAAATCTGCAAAATATCGAATTACCAATTAATTACAACTTCAACAAAGGTACTTAAAAACATTATTCCTTAAGCATTCATTTTAACCCTTTGCCAATCTAAGATCGTGGTGCCCATAGGTTGCAAGATCCCTTGACCCTTTACCGCCTGAGTTTGGACAATAAAAAAACAGCCCCTCCGTTTTTATTCCACTCTGGGCAACATTGTAATATCAGAGCCGATGGCTCCATTATGCTCAGTTGGACGCACCGAAGCAGTTACACTCGACGTAAAATTTTGATTATGCAAAAGAGTTCATATCGCAAATATTACTCGCTCCAACTGTGCAGCATTTTCCAAGCAGTGAAACAGTATTCCAAACATTACAAGCTCGTTGCGGTGGGCGACACGGGGCTGACGGGCTTAGGAATCATTAGCGAAATCGTAAACCAGAGTTGGTTTAAGCGGTGACATCGAACAAATGTGTAAACTGAAGCAAAGGTTCGAGTTTATCAAAATTCGGTCAGGATTTTACATGACATGAGTTGGGCATGGTACGTTTGGGCTCAGAGCAGCAAATCCAACGCTCAGGGGTTCGAGAGGGAAGTGCTGGGACACTAAAGGTGGAACCGATGCATAACGAAACCTCTGTTGCACGAGAAAAAGAAACTGAGTCCCTTGTCGTCGTATTCGAGGTTATTTTCTTCATAGCATGCCTAGCCTGTCAAACTTCCAATCTGGAGTTGAGGTACCTGGGTACATTATTTATGAAGAGCAAGGCTGGCTGTAAAGCAAAACTGAACAACAATTCAAAGAAAATTGTTCCCATATTCGTTCATAAGAGACCGTGCATTTACGCGTGAACTACACCTAAAGTCAAACCGATCGGTTGAACCGAAACTTCAGTTTTACCCTCAACTCTTCATACACTGCCATACTTCCTGGTCTAAACTCGTCACAAATTATCCCACTTCCTACTAAGTCACCCGAACACACCGCAGAAGCCGCAAAAAAGTATCTGGAACCTCTTCAGAACTATGAAAATACCTTGTAAGTCGTCAAGATTGCCCTTGGCTTGGTTTCCAAGCGGCTGGTTCAGAAAGCTCGTCCGAGCGACCAGGAAGTGACTGCAGGCGGTCGAGAAAGTCCTCTCCACACGGCAGATGTGCTGCGCCAAGAAACTTTCTCCAAGTCCTTTTTTCTGTCTGTCTGGCATTTCCGATGATGAGCTGGAATCGACGACCGACCACGGCAGTTGTTTTGCGCTTTCGCTTATTGTGCAACGGTGATGTGCAGTGCGAGTTATTGATGAACGTTCCAGACCAGCGCTTCAGACTTCTATCTGACACATCAGAGTTGTTGTGAGAATTTTTTTCTCAATGGGCGTCTGATTGTTAAATTGCTTAACGGAAGCGATCCTCACCGCAGTTGCTGATAGCTTTTATTTATACCTAGCACGAAAAACGATTAGCCCAATTCGTAGGATGAACTGAACCATTTAAAGTAAGAGCATTTGTTGAAATGTATTCTTCGCCGGAAAAGATATTCATTCCACCCGTAATTTACAATGACCTGAATCCGACTGTAGAGTTAGCGGAGACTCTTCAAATATTTTGAAACAATGATTGACAGCACAAAGATATAAACAATTCCTTTGTAACGACGAAGTTTCGTTGACGCTAGATTTGATCGTAGAAAGTGCCCTTTGTATTTTGCCTCAAACCTTCCCAGAATGAACTGCCACGGGCCCCCGTTACACCAGTCGATATTGTTTGCTTGTCATTTAGCAAAACAAAGACCAAGTGTTCGAGTGTTTATCTCGTGTCACTGCTGGAGTAAGAGCAGATTTTTCATTTTTTTCATGATTTTGTGAACAACATTACGTGTTCATATCGGATCACAGTACCAGTTGATATCGGACCACAGTACCAGTTGATATCGGACCACAATACCTGTTGATATCGGACCACAGTGCCTGTTGATATCGGACCACAGTACCTGTTGATATCGAACCACAGTACATGCTGATGTGGAGGATCAAACTGTATGGTGATTCATAAAAAATTGCGTTTACATTTTTTTAGAGAATTATAGATTATAGTGCTTGTTAATATCGGATAGGGATTATTAATAAATAAAATAGATCAGAATAATTACTCGAATAAATCTAAGAATTATTTACTAATGCGAAAGACACGCTAACCTTCACACCAATTTTTACATGACACCATAATAAATGAATAGACATTAATTAAGTAGCATACAGCGATTTGCTCCTGTTTTCCGAGCAAACTAGAGACGCATAGCTCTCTCATTGGTCGGTCGCCTCCTGACTTCCCTGCCCCGCCGCTGGTCGGTCGACTGATCTTTTGTTGCTCGTTGGATTCCTACGGGACTCGATTCCTTAGTCACGCGCTTCTATTTAAGCCTGAGATCACGTTGATGCGTTCTCGCGTATTAGGCCACGGGTGTACCAAAGAAGCAATTCATTCTACTGATGGGTAATGGTTTGCTTGGGGGTAACGCTCATATTTTGATTGATTTTAAAGAACACTCGTGTTTGTATTACTGAAATAACTTAACCCGTTAATCCAAAAAAAAGAGGGAGAGCGAACAAGAAAGAAGCGCGTCAATCTTCAAAACACGAGGTGTAGCCGAGTTCAAATCTAACCTGACTTTGGAATAGCATAACAATGGGACGGCCTAACGCAGGGAACGTGTTAACATCTCTTTAACACGTTGACTCCGATTCTCCACATAGGTAAAATTACATGCCGACAAATATCTCTACTGTGAATTTAAAAATGAAGGATTTTGGTTTCACAAATTTGGTTACTCTATTAATTTTCTCTTTAATCAGAACTAGCTTATTCGATTGCTGAACACAAATTTGGAGAAAACTCGAAAATTTGTATTTATACGTGATAGTGCTTCGGCTACATTAGGTTAGGTTAAATGATCGCGTGTACTATATGTGACCCACTTCGGAGGCAAAGTGTTAAAGGACTTGAATTCTTCTTCTAACATCTTCTAACGAATGTCACGTATGAAGTACCTGCTACAGTTAACCCATTTAGGTTTTCACAGAACCAAAAAATGGGAATTTCCCGAGAGAAATTAGCAGTCCGGGAGAGAAGGATCAGTTGAACCCCAACGTCGCGTTCAGAAGTCTGTTATTACTTGCGTGAAATTTGCGTGAAGTGAAGGATATTCTTGCAGAGTGTTTTGTGAAAGTATAGGTTATGCTTGTGAAATGTTTCCCTGTAGCAGAGGTTATTCATGCACAATATTTGTTGAATTAAACCTTATTCATTCGAAGTTTGCGAATAATATTTTGATAAAGCATAGGTTATTGATACACATTTTGTTTAATTTAAGGTTATTGAAGCACCTTATTTTTGCTGAATTATGAGTCATTCATGTACAGAGTTTTGATGGGATATGGGTTATTCATATGCATTTTTATGTTTTTCTAGAGGTTATTAAGTTTTTTTTCTCATTCACATGAGACAATCATTTCATCTTCGCTAGTTTTTCTTTCTGAACCTTTTTGTACAGAAAGCCTCAATCAACACATTTCTCTCTCTTTTTCTCAATCTTTTTCTCTATTAAACTCCACTGTGTTTTCTTTGTTCTTCATTTTCATGTTTTTCCATTTAATTCAGGGTTATTTTCCTTTAGAAGCTCATTTTATTTGTGTCACTACATCTCTATTACTTTAAATTCATCTCTTCCGTTTCAAAATTACTCACCTACTTTCATGCAGTTCCATTACCTCTATCATACGCACACTCTCTCTCCCTCTCTCTCTCTCTCTCTCTCTATCTCTCTCTATTATTTTTCGCCTTCATTGTAAAATTTCCTTTGATCGTCGAAGCTCAATTCGTTTTCTCTTTACTTTCTTAGCGTTAGAAAATTCACCAAGCAGAGAAAGTGAGGAGCAGCGATCTTTAGCCGCGAGCTTCGCTTTTTCTGGACGATAAAAACCTGTTCTCAAAAAACATTCAGCAGGCGCCACACATGCACCGCTCTGGGGATTATGCGCTGTGGAATGCCTTATTTATGTGTGTTTTTTTTGTGCACCGATAAAAGATTTTTGCGGCATATTTTTTAGCTTTCGCTTGATAAGTTAAAATTTCTCATTCGACGTTACAGAGCATCAGCTCCGAAGTATCTCAATCGTTTGCCGCTCGACATGAGGGATCAGTTCCAGTCTTGTCCTGTTTTTTATATCGTAAATGAGAGATTTTCTATCGACTCTGAAATTTACTCGTTAATATCTTGTGAAAATTTTACCTCTGCTTGCACACTTGATTTCCACGGTCTTTATGATCTTTATTATTTTATGACCTTTATCGTGCTGACCTAAGTCTCCATGTCAGAGCCCGAGGGTCCAACAGCAGCCACCTGCATCAAAATTCAAGAAAGACTAATATCGTCATCAATTCATTCGTAAGAAAAAAAACACAGCCCTAACCTAATTAAGCAGTGGTAATGATCAAAAATCCTGCTTTAACCTGCTAACGGTTACTGCCCAGGTAGCCGACGGTACATTCACACGGTCTGCGTAATCGACAGCGACCGTGTGAATGCAACAACTACACGGACATCATATGATGTCAATACCCATTAACAGGTTAACATTTAACAGTTTCCCAGTCATTTTGCGAACCTAACCATTTTTATAGTTACAGAACTTGAACCTCATTCAACGAAACCCTTTCTTCGAGAGACAACAACTCCAAAGACAACAACAACGACAGCAGCAATTCCAGCATCAACAGCAACAGCAGGTACAGCAAGACCAAGAGCAACAACAACAATACCAGCAGCAGCAGCAACAGAGACCAAGAAGACCTCCTCCCCAGCAGCGCCACCCGCCGGAGTACTCGAACACCGTCGCCAGTCACGACTACCCCGAGTACGAGGACGACGAAGACAAGCCGGACCGCCTCTCCGAGCTGCTGCTCCAGTCCAAGTTCTCGTGCAAGGCGCGGAAGGACGGCTACTACGCTGACGAGGACGTCAACTGCGAGGTCTTCCACTTCTGCCAGGACGGGGTGAAGCATTCGTGGCTCTGCCCCAATAATGCGGCCTTCCACCAGGTGGGTTGTCCTTTCAGGGAGGGGGTCAGGTTTGTTCAACTCCACCCTCCGCTCCCCTTTGGAATTTGGGGGAGGGGGTCAGGTCAGTTCAACTCCACCCTCCGCTCCCCTTTGGCATTTGGGGGAGGGGGTCAGGTCAGTTCAACACCACCCTCCGCTCCCCTTTGGCATTTGGGGGAGGGGGTCAGGTTAGTTCAACACCACCCTCCGCTCCCCTTTGACATTTGGGGAAGGGGGTCAGGTCAGTTCAACACCACCCTCCGTTCCCTTTTGATATTTTGGTGAATGATGGTCAGGAAAGTCACAATTTTTTAGTTGTGATGAAATGAGTAACCCTTTTTGGTGACTGATGGTGAGATGAGTCGCCTTGTTGGTGTGTGGTGGTCAGGAAAGTCGCCGTTTTGGTGACTGGTGGTGAGATACGTCACACTGTTATTGTGGGATGGTTAGGAAAGTCACTCCTTTTTTAATTGTGGTGAAATGAGTCGCCTTGATGGGATGTGGTGGTGAGATGAACTTCTCACCTGTGTACTCCGCGGCGTCAGCTTTCCATGTCAAAAAAATGTGCATTGAAATTGACAAAACTTTGCTTGAATTTTCAATAACAATAGATGCCTATTTACTTAGAAAATATACAGGTGCAAACACATTCACAGCCGACCTCGACAACGTCAACTCAACGAAATAAGTTTGGCAGCTCTTTTTAGGGCGACTGGAGCCAAAAATATGATCAGAACTAGGAAATTGTGGGCTACGTTTTTGAAATAAAAGTCAAATGAGTAAGAAAGAAAAATAAATTCTTAACTTCCATGGCATTGTTGTCAACTTGTGTGATCCTCTTACGGGACTGTTGCAATTACACCTACACAATATTACACGTACGTAATAATACAATTACACCTGCACAATATTACACGTACGTAATATTACAATTACACGTACACAATATTACACGTACGTAATATTACAATTACACGTACACAATATAACACGTACGTAATATTACATTTCACGTACACAATATATATACGGAACATTACACGTACACAATATACATACGCAATATTACTCGTACGCAGTGTTAGACATATGTTATATTACAACTACACGTAGGTAATATTACAATTACACGTAGGCGACATTACAATTACGCGTACGCAACATTTCACGTACGCAATATAACAATTACAGGTAGGCAATATTACTACTACAACTACTACACGTGTGGAATATCTACTAGGGAATAATTATTCGACTTAAATATGATAAGGATTGAAATCCTGGACATTTGGATCATGGGCAGTTTATTTTAATTATAAGTATTTCGTTTGTTATCTTTTACACATATGTAAAGATGAACTTAACAAACGTGAGTCACGATGCGTCGCAGCGATGGTTATCCACTAGTAAATCTGACCTGAAATTAGCCTTAAATAAGAGCTTAAATTCATCCCCCTGTATCCTCGCTTCCCATTTCTTCCATAAGAAATGCAACATACCGCTAAAGTCTTCTTCAATTGGCAACAAGTTTTATATACGGATTTTTCCGTTATATCTTTGGTTTTTCGATTTCTACAATATTTTTCAGTGAGATTTTAATGAAATTCGTATCATAAAGGATAGCTTCATTACGAACTTCTTCAGTTGATTGACAAGACAAACTTTTGGATGCCTTCACCTGTCGCCGTAGTCTTTATTTTCCAAACTCCTGTTATCATTTTGAAGAAAATTTTAACGTCACATTAACGGTCCATTTGTTCCCAGGTTCACCTGATCTGCATGCCTCACTCAGAAGACAACATCTGCGAACGTTCTTCCAAATTTCACTTCGTGAACGACTTCCTCTACAAGGAAGTGGGCGAGCACCCTGAGAACCGCAGCTACGTGGAGCGGTACTACCCTCAAGGATACGAAGGAGGCGTGGCTAATATTCCAGACCGAGATGGGTCAGTTCCACCCCAGGCCGAACAACCAGTCAAGTATTTTAGGCCTTCCAGGGGAGGAGAGAGACCTGCTCCACCTCCTGATTACAGCCGACGACCTCAAAACTTCCCTCGCAGAGAAGAAGTTCGTCATCCAGAAGAGCAACAGCCTCAGATCTTCGAGCGTCGTCTACCTACTCGCCACAGGCAAGGGCCTCCCCGTCACGAATTAGGAGATCCATCTCCTGCCGGCCAAGGAAGCGTAAACAGGCAGGCATACCAACCACAAGCTCTGAAAAACTCTTTTTCTGATGAGAGAAAGAAGCCTCAACTTGTTGACGCCGATAAAGAGTTCAAGTTCAATAGGCCAAAGTTTGAGGCTGAGCGACCGCGGCCCAACAAACAGAGGCCCGAGTACCAAGAAGTTCGCCCCCAGCCACCGCAGCCCGAAGTTCAGCGTCCCCATTCTGGAGAGTTCCATCCTCCGCAGGATCGCCCTCAATTTCTCCAAAACCTTCACCAGCAACAGGCCCGTCCTGAACACCGACCAGACATTCCTCATCGACAGTCCCAAGTAGTCCGCCTCCAGCCTGAAATTCTGCACCAGCAGCCTGAACGACATCGCCAACAACCTAACCGGCCTCAGCATCAGCCAGAACGGCCCAGGATCCCAGAGCGAGCCAAACCAGAACCTTTCCGTCAGATCGTTGGATCAGATCCTGTTTACGAAAGTCTCCAGTTGGAACGCGGTTCTCCATTTGAAATCCACCGTCCGTCCCCAGAGCAAGGACTGGGACCACAACAGTTGGAACATCCTTCCTCACACGTCCAACATCACCAGGGACTGCCTCTGGAAGAGCCCCAGTTTCATCTCGACAGAGAACAGCGTCCAAGTGGCGGTCCGCAGATCCAAAGACGCCCTTCATTCGTTCCCCACGAACCTCCAGTCTACCACCCCCAACAGCCTTTCTTTAGACCATCAGCCAGAAATAACCATGCAGCTCCCTCGTCTAATATCCAGCAAATTAGACATCCGGATGGACATCGGCCTTTGATTCACCGTGAAGCACAAGCCAGTCCTTTGCCTTTCCATGTCTAAGTTTGTTTGTTGGATACCTAAACTTAGCTGTAGTCATTTAATTTCATCTTCTTTGTCGATTCGCAGCTGAATTTGACGGCTGGGCTTCCCATTCTCTGTGATTTCATTATTTTATTTTCATTCTGTTTTCGTGAACAGACGAATGTTCAAGTTTCAGAACATTGTCGAAGGCATTTTACTGGTAAATTAGGGTTTTCTCATTAATTTTCTTAATTCAATTTTCTAAGATAGACTCGTGTCGAACTCAAGAAATAGTAGTATTAAAATTCCACGTTTATCAACAACAGTCGAAATACGCTGTTGATTTTGGCATTAACGACGTTTGAATATGCAAATTTCATTTTTTTTATCTAATTCAAAATTGTGTTTCAAAACCTAGAACGAGTTATTCTGATTGTCTAATTGTATCTGTTTTTACTCCACATGGCGAATTGTTGATGCATTTGATGAATTGTATGTATTTGAAAGCGTACGTTCAATGCCACAAACACGTTCCGAAGCTCCATGGTGTTATTAGTTATTAATGACATGCACTTTTCACCTGCGAGTGACTTCCTGATTTATTGATATGTGGATCTCATCTCATTTCACGAACAAACAACTGAAGTTATTTTATGTACATGCTCTGCAAATTATTTATTAACAATATTTAATTTATGTCAAAATGGTATTGTTACTTTTCTCTTAAAAATGCTTTGATTCACCATGTCAACACGCCTGATTTTCTTCAATGTTTCCTAATCGTAAGTTTAAGTATTGAATTTTTAAATAAAACTTAAACGTGTTCAGCCCCTTTAACTTTCCCTGATTTTGTGAGGAAAATTTACTAAAAATTTCCCCTCAGTGTTTTTTACGCAATTATTGTGTACAATCAAAAGTTAAATGCTTAATGTATTCAGCAGACAACGATTAAAACATATCTGCGCTGACTTTCATTAATTTTTCAAGTACTGAGTAAATTAAGTTAAGGAAAACACTTTGATTCCTCATGAATTTCATTTTGCTTGATTTAGTGACCATTTAAGTCAGGCATGTATAAATTTCCGATTCCTGTTCAGCTGGTATCGTCATTTACAGGACTGCCAAAGGAACTGAAATCGAGACTCAAACCCTGCTCCAATTTGCGAAATTCTCTACGACATAAACCGAAGGTTAAAACCATTTTTGACGAGTATTTAAGAACCGTTGTAGCGTAATTCATTCGTCAAGGAATTAGCACACGGCGTAAGAATTTATGTCGTGTTCTTTTCTATTCGCGTATGGATTTATACTTTATCCTTTCCCATGTAAAAGGATTTCATAACAGATTATACGAGTACATTCAATTATTAATTCTTATAAATTTGCAGCTTGGGTAAGTTAAACATTTGTTTGAAATACCGTAGACTTGCAATGGAGGAGTCAACGTCGCCTACAGATGGGCGTCGTGTTTTTTCTCGACTTGGAAACGTTTTTCATCATTCATATATGAAACATATTTGGTACTTTCAATCTTGAGATAAAAATTATAGGTATACAAGTGTCAACAGAACCTCATGCTTTATCTCAGTGTAGCAGTCCGGAAAACTGTCTTTACTTATGCGAGTACTTGGTGGACTTGGCCGTCGCTGCAAAGTGTTGAAATGTTCTTGTAAGGAGAAGATCAAAACACAGAGGACACGGAAATGCATATTATATTGTATAAATTCAATGAGTAAACAATGATATGCGGACAAAAACATCACATCATTTTTGACGCACCCCTAAGCAGTTCTGGGCTTGCAAAAGCACATCGTTATTCATTGGGAAATAATTCACTAAGCCAGAGAATGGCATTGAGCTGCAGCTTTACCTCGGTTACGGGCAAGCCGAGAGTACCTCAGCTGTGGCTCTATGCGGTCGCTCAAATCACAAGGTAATCCAACAAGCTCTTGCTGTTTTACGTGGTCATCAAAAAAGTCCTTGTTGTTTTATGTGGTTATCAAAAACGCTTTTGCATTTTCAAACGTTATTCAAAATCAATGTCACCAGCAAATCTCTGACCATTTTAAATGAGTAGCAAATTCTAAAAGTGAGTAGCAAATTTTTTTGATGACACAAGAATGTCTCTATTCTATCAGCGATACAATTTGAATAAAATAGCAAATCCCAGGGGAACAAACAGAAAAAAACAAGCATGTTTTCGAGCGGATCAGAAACAGCTGCTTTTGAGGAAGGAAAATGAACTTGATGTGAGTTTCAGAAGACCGGCATTGGTCAGAAAAGGAGGCGGACTTCATTAACACAGTCATTGATCAACGGTTGAATTCATTTGTGCGAGTTAAAGCAATGTTATATTTACCGAACTCTGACAGAGAGCACACGATGCCCACACACGCACACTTCACACTCGCACTGGGCGGGAATTTGAAGACATTAATTGTACCAGGATTCGCAGCTTTCTGCTACCGTGAACTACGTAATCGAAACCCAGAATTTTATCAGACGTTAAACTCGGACGGTTGTACAACCTGTAAACTGTGTCACGGGCTGAGAGTTTTGTTGCGTGCAACGTAGCCTCGAAGATTTAACTTCTATGGAACGTGATCATTCACCAGAAGAAAAATGAACTACATAAGTTTTAAAATGGGACAACGATGTCAGTAAATCCCTGGGATTTGGCTCTAACCAGAAATCATTTACAGTAAACGGCACGAATCCGAGCCGATGCATGAGAGTGACACCGATTTCGAAACAAGAAAGAATGACGATACTCTGCATAAAATAAGAATTGTGGCTGTCGGCGTCTTCCCGCTTAACCTTTTGTCTCGTGAATTTCTCATGTTACCTAACCTAGAAAAATATTTTCATACGAATACATTTTTAATTATTTATAAAAAAATACCTGATATTTGACCTCCTTCGACGAAAGCACGATTGGAACTGAAAGAAGATGTTGCTTACTTGCTATGAAAGTAGACGGGTCATATTCCATACTCATACCGTTTGATTTAGACACGCTTATATGAAGTGTAGCATATATGCTACGCTATGAAACAAAGTGTGTAAGCACCACGTACAAACTGAAATGAACGAGGGCTACCACAGCAGCCTGCGCTATAGCTCTCGAGAGTCAATAGTGTCCAGTTACGATTGCGCTACGGAAGGTCAACAGCCTCGAATTGGACCAAAATCTCGTATTTTTCTCGAGGAATGAATAATAATGAATTTACATACTCAAGACCTCATGTCATTATAGTCATAGTTTAAAGCGTCTTATCTACGTGAAATGCGGTCGAAAGAGAGTGAAGAAAAGGGATCATTCAGTATGGGCTACAGAGAACGGGTAATCTATGCACAAGGTGTGTTCCCACGCATTATCCCATGCGCATAGAAATAGGAAGTTAAGAATAAGGAGGAAAAATGCGAAAAAGAAGAGATAGCAAAGATGATGTGAAAATGAAAGAAGCAAATTGGGCACGAAAGATACATGTTCCTCAGACCTAGGTATAGATGAGGTAGCCTAACGGTGCCCCCCTGGGGTCGCCAGCCTCCGAAGCATACGATGGGCAAACCTAACTAACCTAACCCTACTGCCTGTCCTACTCCCATGTAGGGGTGAAGATTTAAAAAAGAATTCCCACTCGCAACGACAGAATTGCACACGTGAGCCTTCACAATTTCGACCGTTAAAATTGAAATACACACAAAAACGACACCATTAGTTACAGTTACAAAAGTCCAAGTGGAAGATCTCGTGTGAATTTCACTGCTACAAAATGACAAGAGCCGGGTCCTTAATTTAGAGCCGGGTCCTTAGTTCCTTAAGAGCCGGGTCCTTAATTTAGAACCGGGTCCTTAATTTTTTTAAGAGCCAGGTCCTTAATTTAGAACCGAGTCCTTAATTCCTTAAGAGCCGGGTCCTTAATTTCGACTCACAGGAGGAGACCAACACGAGCGAAAAGTTCTTGTGACAGTATTCATACCCAGTCTAACTTCTCATTTGCAATCATCTATAATTTTCTTCATACACGTATTTCTTACCAATTGTTTCACTAATGTATCGCTGAGGCGGGGGAAATATCAGACTGGGCATGTATTTCCCGTAGTCGCACTGTGTGTAGAAGTGTTTCGTACGTGTGTGTCTGTGTGTGTTTCTGCACACTTTTGTGTTTCATACGCAGGAGAGTTCTGCACTGCTAACTTAACAAAAATATGACGCAGGCTCGTTTTCATAAGAACCTTTTGAAATAAAAAGAAGGAGAATTAAAAAAATCAGGAGCTTCTGATCACCAATGGAATTATGCAGCTGCATATTTCCCAGGAGGGAGAAGCGAAGAGTCTCCAAACTTTAAATTCAGCCACGAAAAGAATTATTTGAGCATTTGTTAAAAAAAACAGTGAAGAAACTTGGATGAGTTTCTATATATGAATAAATATCACGTTGAATATTTCGTAGCTGTCGTCGAGGGGTCATAGACATACTCTGAATAAGGGCGCAATAATCCAGCTCTTGGGGACCGTTCGCACCAGGATTCCCCACAGATTTTGTCGTACTGAAAGCTATTCATTCTTAGTGAGGAGAATGTGTCGCTGGGCTGCGGTAGAGCATCGTTTCTTTTTACCGGAAATTTCAGGTTATTAGAGAAAAGTAACGAGTCATCCGGTCTAAGCATGGAATTATTAAAAGAAGCAAAACCATTTTTCGGTCTCAGAGGGTGGATTGTGTCATCAAAAGAAGTGATAGAGTCGTTTAGTCTTAGTGGGTGAATAGTATTGCTAAAATTAGGTATAGAATCTTTTTGTCTTAAGGGATGGATTGTATTGTTAAAACTAGGTATAGAATCGTTATGTCTTAAGGGATGGATTGTATTATTAAAAGTGGACATGGGTTCATTTATTATCAAGGGATGGATTGCGTATCCAAACGAAGTTTCAGAATCGTTTCTTCTGAAGGGATGAATTGAATTCGCCGCTAAAGGTCGTGGATCATAAAGAATAAAGTGGCGCTCCTTGAGCTGCTTGAAGGCTCTCCTCCAGCGCCGCAGCGCATTTCTCGACTTCACTTTAGGGAGTCCACTCGACGCTGATATGGACGGAGTCTTCGAGGCTGAGCTAGAGTTCGCCGCTGCTTTCGAGAGATCCATCAGCTTCTTCAGGTCCAAGTGTGAAGTTGCGGAGTCTTCGGTCATCTTCATCAAGAGTTTGATTCTTGCTTCTTCCTGTTTCTGCTTGAGGATTTCCGGGTCGGGAGTGAGAGACAAAGTGTCATCGGTCGATCCCTTTCTACAATATATGATGTAGCACAAGAGGACGGCTGTAACTCCCAAGATGAGAGGCGATGTTCCAAAAAGTACCTGCAGCATAGTTCTGGTCCTATCACTTTCGGGCACCGCTACCGAACCATCTTCGCTCACGAAACACTGAAACGCATAGCCTCTGTGCAAGTAAGGTTCGTACCATTGATCACAAGGCTCGTATCCACATCCCAGAACGTTCGTCTGCAACTTGGCTATGTTTCTTCCAAATTCCTCGCTTTCCAAGTCGAGTCTACCGTCCATACTCTCCGAAAAGTTGTACTGGGAAAACACCTCTACGCTCAAGTTCGGGGTCCTCTCGACGTACACCAATATCTGCCTGCACTTGAACATCAGGGAATTGGTGCACCCCTCTACGCAAGAACTCCACGTGCAATTGCTCCTCCCAATCTTGAGGTCGGACACAAAGATGGCACAAGAGGCGGGCTGTAGACCAGCCCGCAGGGTCTCCACGGCAGGCTTAGCAATCATGTAATACGTGAGGTAGAACGTTGGAATGCCAGTAGCTGCTGTGAACACCAAGAATGCGGCTCGGATTTTTCGTAGAAATTTGCAGCATTTACCCGTGGAAGGTTTCACCAGCACGCGAGGGGGCTCCTGATCGCCCGAGTCCTGTTGTCTTTTCGAAAATTCTAGTCGCTCTACCAGTTTGGATGGAAGTGTTCCCTTTATAAGATCGTTGACTGTTTTCTCCATGTTTTTGTTTCACTTACTACAGTTCACTGTTTTCTCCATGTTTCTGTTTCATTCCTTTCACCGTTTTCTCCATATTTCTGTTTCACTTAACTTCAGTTCACCGTTTTCTCGATGTTTCCATTTTACTCATCACAATTCACCATTTTCTTCATAGAACTGATTTACTCACCACAATTCACAGATATTTCAGAGCTACCGTTTCGCTCACTTAAGGCACAGCTTTTGCATATCTCTTATTCACTAACCACAGTAAGCCATTTTCTCCAAGTTTCTTCTCAACTCATTGAAGTTCCCCTGATATTCACGCGAATGGCCAGAGTGCTGCAGATTGGCCTTTTTGGCTTCAGGTTTTCTCTAGATAGGAGGCCTCAAATGACTGCTGGGAACGAATGCAAAATTAGAAATGATTTATTCTCGTTCATGACCTAAACTGGTTCCTCTGATAATGACGTGCAATGGTTTTCTTACATGTGCGTCGTGTGGTATTCATACCACATGCAGGTCAGCTCTGCTTAACAATACTTCATTTCATCAGCAGCACTCGCCTCTGACGCCCTAGCACGTCTCCGTTGGTCACGTGTGGGCTACGAGTGCTTCCGCTTTGATGCATCACGGTAACATGAAAAATTGCAATTTAAACGCTCATTAATCAAATTAATTTAGAAGGCATGTAACCACGAAACTAACTTGCATGGTGGCAGCGACTGTGTGCGTGGATGCGCCTGGTTGACGAGACCCACAACCGCCATGAGACGAAAATAAATTTATTCCTATGGTTTATCGGACACTGGTGACCTGGTTAAATTGTCTAAAGGTTAAGTTTTCTTCACCACGTAGGTTAAGTTTCCTAAAGCTTTGGGCAGTTTTTTGCACCTAAATCTAATAACTGTTCAATATTTTCTTTAAATATCGAAAAAAAGTTCCTTAAGTTTTCAGTAAAGACCTTAATCCGTATAGTTCCCTAACTCTATTATTTAGTTGCTCTGAAACAGAAATAAGCGCTGATCGTGAGCGTGCTGGTGTCATAGTGATATGAACGTGCATTGAACATGCTTTTTCACGTTCTTGATCATTACTTTCGTCAACTGTGTGTAATAGACAGAATTGGTTTGTCATCAATAAATGCTTTCCAGAAATATCCTCGAGCTCCTCTCTACATATATGTGATGGACTTGATCAGCACTAATTAAATAGTGGGAAATACAGATTATAATACGAGTTTTATGTTAATGAAATAAGAGCTCTATTAACACATTCGCTGCTACCACGCAAGTAATTTCGTTGTTCCATGGCATGAAAATTATTTTACTTATTAGGTTTAAAATTATAATTTTTCTCATCTTAACGGCTCTAGCGTGTGGAAATCACTTGCAGCCTATACCTAAATAGCGAGGACGTACATGTGCGTCAAAGGCAAAAGCTCATGATAGCAATTGCACTCAGCTAAACATACACATGGCAGCTCAGCTGGAAGTGACGAAATGCCACGCGACCCACATGTGCATCATGTGGCAGCACACATGCTGAGCGTTCCAAATTACTTTCGGAATTAGGATACATTTAACTTTGTACTAGAAACTAGCTACAGTCTTCTAAATATCTGCAATAAGGCTGCATTTAGGTTTATATGAAAAAATAACAGCAGCCTTATAAAGATGTGAAATAAGGCTGCATTTTGCTTCGTACGAGAAATTGACAGCAGCTTTGTAGATATCTGCAATAAAGCTATATTTAGCTTTCCGAAAAATACTAACAGCGTCTTTATGAAACGAGACAGTCATGTCATTTTGCTCGCCAAAGGATTCAAAGAGCGATGCGAAGGATTCAAAGAGCGATGCGAAGGATTCAAAGAGCGATGCAAAGGATTCAAAGAGCGGTACGAGCAGTCTGGAGCTCGTTCCTACACAGCGGATTCTCCCTCGTATTGCGAGGTAGAAACATACGAGCTGCTTGCTCGTAGAACCAATTACTCGCACTCTGGGAAGCTCGTAGGGCGAGATTCCCCTGCATATCACACAAATAACACACCGTGTAAAGAAAATTTCACGTATAAGTCATTCTTTGCACATTTCACTTCATTTCTATCGAAAAAATCTGCGAAGTATTTTTGTAAATATTGATAATTATAATCAAATTAAAACGTACGAGTATTCTCACATCTTTTCACAAAAACTTGATTAAAATCCTGGTAGTTTCGATCGCACATTCCTTTTTCAACATTAACCTTTTTGGTTTTTTGTTCACGACCACATTATGCGAACACGGTACCACCTCTTAAGACATTGACTGCAAATAATCAGGAGTGTTATCGCAGTCCAAATTTCAATCCCGACTTTAATGGAATAGACTCTAGGACCAATCTACACCGAAGAAACCCTGCAAAAATTCAGATTCAGCAGCCCCAAAAGTTGCAATAATAATTTCAAGTAACGCTGTATGGAAAGATATTTGTGCCCAAAACATGGCTCGATTTACACTCCTATTGAATAAATTTGGAGATTACTCTGTCTTTTTAACGCTTACAAATTCGACGTTACCGGCTATAAACTCAAATTCAACGCATACTACAGTGACATTACGGCCCAAAAAGTCGACTTGAACGTGTAGTAAGTCGACGTTGCCACCGACATAGCTTGACAGAGACTGCCGTTTTTCTGGAAGGGCGTTGCGGCGGCAGCAGCACTCCTTCACTCGCATGGATTATGGAACTCCAATAAAGAGACGGCAGGGCACTGTAAAAACATCTGGAAAAAACTATTAAAGGCATCGGAGATCAATGCTCATGAAATTCGCCACTCTAGGCCATTGTGATACGTAACGGCACCTCATGCCATAAATATGTGCATAATTAGTGGTGTGTTAGGCTTGTTGAGACCTCGGGCGTGTAGATTTAGTGCGTGGAGAGATACCCTCCTTTTTTGGGTCATCGCAAATTCACTGCAAAGGATTTACGATTATTTCTCCTTGAGTGATCGTCATGCCTGCAGGTTTGACGTGTTGTTACGGTAGTATATTACCTGCCTCTGCTCGCGTCAGAAATTACAGGTAGGAGTGGTGCGTATACGTTATTGAACACAGCCACAGGTTATAAGATCAACAAGAAAGGTAAGAAATATCAAGTCCGACCCTCATATATGTGTATCTTTGAAACAATTAATTTCTGGCCATGAACTGTTAGTTCAAAAAACATTGATATATATTGAGGTGTGTACAATTGTGGCTTACTGTGGCAGTATTGTGTTTCATTGTGGCTTACTGTGGCGATATTGTGCTACATGGGGGCTTACTGTGGCGATAGTGTGCTACATGGGGGCTTACTGTGGAGATATTTTGCTACACTGTGGATTACTGTGGCGATATTTTGCTACATTGTGGCTTACTGTGGCGATATTGTGCTACACTGTGGCTTACTGGGGCGATATTGTGCTACATTGTGGCCTACTGTGGCGATATTGTGCTACACTGTAGTACGCTGTGCCATGAGGTAGCGTGCTGTGGTATGAGGCAACATACTGTGGTAAGCTATGGCATACTGTAACATTCTATTGCGTACTGTAACTTACTGTGATATACTGTAGCATCCTGTAACTTACTGTGGTATGCTGTGGCATATTGAAACATATTGTGGCATACTGTGGCATGTTGTGGCAAGCTGTGACAATGCTGTGACGCGCTGCGGTCGACGGGAGCCTCTAGTGTGATTGGGTTCAAAAATGGTCCATATTTTATTTATCTAACAAATTATTTTTATTTTTGGTGAAAAAATTAGCTCGACTTGTAGTTGTAGTAGTAGTGAAAGCAGCGCTTCAGAAACTCAAACCTACCTCTATTGCCTATGGCCTATCTTATGCCCCCTGAGGGGGGCTCGACTTGTAGCATACCAGAATGTTTAGGATATTTTTCTAAACTATTTGTATTTTTTTTAACGTTAACAGAAACATATTGACACTCTACACTGTAACATGCTTTGGCTCGTAAACTTTTTTAGACAACAGATTAAAGTTCAAGGATGTCCTCAAGTTCATCAAATGCAATATCTTTTGATTTTCCAGTAACAGCAACAAAGCTCATTCCTAGCCTGTTATATAAATCTTTTATATGTTTGATGCACATTGAAAAAATATATTTATCTCATTCCCCATAAAATTTTCTGGCATTCAGCCAACCAGAAGTTGAGGTATTTTTTCTATCAATATATATATATTTTTCTCACTTATGATAAATCATGACAAAAGGAAGCCCAAATCCGCACCCTCAGTAATTTACCAGTTTTTATGGAATACAACACATAATACCACCGTATTTTAAAATATCGATTCACGATTTTGTTTAAAATTTAGTGAAGCGCAGACTTTTTACATTCATGCACGCCATCGTTTGCGATTGCACTCTTTTCGATCATCTGTTACAATCATCAGTATTAAGCTGCACAAATGCTCACAATGTTTCGTAAGAATCACGACATGAGAAACTATTGCTATCTAATGCGAAACAGCTCCCCTCCCAGTCATCGATATTTCATTCTATATCTTGAGCACACAAATAACACACCGTAGTATTTTCAGCGTCATGTGTCTCAAAGCAGCATTTTCAGCGTCATGTTTCTCAAAGCAGCATTTTCAGCGTCATGCGTCTCAAAGCAGCATTTTCAGCGTCATGTGTCTCAAAGCAGCATTTTCAGCGTCATGTGTCTCAAAGCAGCATTTTCAGCGTCATGTGTCTCAGAGCAGCATTTTCAGCGTCATGTGTCTCAGAGCAGCATTTTCAGCGTCATGTGTCTCAGAGCAGCATTTTCAGCGTCATGTGTCTCAGAGCAGCATTTTCAGCGTCATGTGTCTCAGAGCAGCATTTTCAGCGTCATGTGTCTCAGAGCAGCATTTTCAGCGTCATGTGTCTCAGAGCAGCATTTTCAGCGTCATGTGTCTCAGAGCAGCATTTTCAGCGTCATGGGTCTCAGAGCAGCATTTTCAGCGTCATGTGTCTCAGAGCAGCATTTTCAGCGCTATGGGTCTCAGAGCAGCATTTTCAGCGTCATGTGTCTCACTCAGAGGCCTTTTAATGCGATTTTCGATTCACATGTACGCCAAATTATTAAAAGATATGTATACAATAATTTAGAATTTGTCGATTATAATTATCCATCACATCGCAGTGTGCATGGACACTTGGCTTCCAATTTTGGAATCATAGTTTGCAGTAAGATTTGCATCTTTGATTGATTAACTGCGTTCCTATTTAAGTTATTGCCTCGTGATTAAAAACATCGTATGTCTCGTCGGTCACTTTACGTTTGGAATAAATAATCTTTCCTCTCTAACAGTGCAAGTTTGATCAAATTTACACAGTACAATCGTTTATTCATATCCCGCCCTTGATATATGTTTTACAAGAACTAGTGGGCAGATACCGTAGCAGTTCAGTCGTACTACAACTCTACTTTAGATTATAAATACCTCACTCTGCAGAATTCAGGACTAGTTCAATTTTTATTTTATTTTGCTTTATATCTTTTGTTTAAAATAATTTAGGCTGCAATAGGCCATCTTTACATCGTAATCATTATATTAAGATGCATGCACAAAGATCGAATGATGTTTGAGTTAATACTTAATTTTTCGCGCTCTTTTGTCTAAATAAGTAAGAATTACAATCTGAAGTTTCAATGTGATATTTACTCGTAATTTTTAGGTCGTAGTTTTACTCATTTAAATTAAAAGTTTCATTGAGACTTCCACATTTAAATTTTAAAGCTGTAATCTTACTGATTAAAAGTTCGATTTTGATATGCTTTGTATGTGACTGACTTCCGAATAAACAATTTTTCTCTCTTTCTTTTTTGTGGACCGTACGGCGACACTTTGTGTTGATGAGAATGCTAACAAAGGCCATCTATATCCATAGGCTACAGCATTTTTTGAATTCTTGATGAACGAGACAAAAGATACACCGAACTCATACACTACAGAATTTAAAATTTTTCGCTAACCATGTGGTACTATATCTCGTAGAAATAATTTAAGCCATTTGTTACCGCAGGAGTTGGAGCGGCTAAAATAAACTTACAGACTCGCATTTCTTAAGATATTTAAATAATAACGTCAGCACGGGACGGTACTGACCATAAGCTTGGACAGCTTTTTAAAAGAGCTGCAAGCTCCTGATCAATACGTGCACTTAAAATAACCACCACAGAGAAGGAATGCAGGAGTCTGCAGAGGAAGGCTTTATTAATAAGAGATCGTGCAGAGCAGCTACAGCCGCACATCATAGAAAACGTACCTAGATAAAAAGAAAACTGTAAAATATTTTGGAGGGTCCACTGCAGAATCATCTCAAGGATACGAGACGTGCTCTAAATATGGAGAGACTCTGTAGTTCTATTAGACACCAATGTTTTCGATATTTATATAATAATAACTATAAGAAAACTTACAGTGAAGTTTTATAACAATCTGTCAGTTACAAAAATTAAGAACTGGCTTTCCCTCATGTTACAGCAGAAAACGATGGCTATTCTACTCACAAATAAGTCTTTGAAGGCTGAATCAAAATAAAGGCTTCGTGTAGAGCGGCAACTAGAGGTGACCGCAGTCTGTGCAGTGTAGGTAGTTAAGGTCACGTTGTGCTCTGCGTAACTAGTCATGATCATATTGTACACCCCGTACCTAATCACATTGCTCAGCCCATACCTAATCACACTACACAGCCCGTACCTAATCACACTACACAGCCCGTATCTAATCACACTACACAGCCCGTACCTAATCACACTACACAGCCCGTGCCTAATCATACTACACAGCCCGTACCTAATCACACTACACAGCCCATACCTAATCACACTACACAGCCAATACCTAATCACACTACACAGCCCGTACCTAATCATGATAACATGTTGCACTAATTGAAGCTAATGAATCCCATGAGGGCGAATAAGAGTTAAATATTTGCACGAAATGAATTTCTCAGCTTCAAGTTTTGAGTTAATATTTGTTTGCATCCATCAGAAAGAGTCAAAATTCAACAGCGCCGCACGAACACTGCGCAAGAGCGTGACGGAGTCCATATTCCAATGCTGTCAAATTAAGTCCTACTGAAACTTCATCGTTATTGAGGGGGTGTGATATTTTACGAGTCTAATCCTCGTCTAGGCGAACGCGTGAGGCAAGTGTCATAACTTTCCTAGAACCCGTGAAAACACTGAAATAATCTCTCATGAACTGAAGCTATTTTACGCTGAAATGCCTAGCTACTGAAATACTCTTGTATTAGAATATTTAGTTTTTTCAATAGTTTGTGAACAACTTTTGTTTTTTAGGCGATATTTTCTCTGGTTTTGATTCTTTCATATTCTGTTTTAAATTGCATTTTTAGCTTCTTTGTATCCGCCTTGACTTTGTTAATAAAGATGTATGCGTTGTCCTGATTCTTGTTGAGCCAGCGCCTAATGCCCAAAATGCGATGTTTTCAGAACACACTTTCTCATCACTTTCATCATTAGTTCAATTAACACGTTGACTCCGATTCTCCGCACAGGTAAAATTACACACCGACAAATATCTCTACTGTGAATTTAAAAATGAAGAATTTTGGTATCACAAATTTGGTTACTCCATTAATTTTCTTTCTAATCAGAATCAGCTTATCCGATTGATGAACACAAATTTGAAGAAAACTCGAAAATTTGTATTTATACATGATAGTGCTTTGGTTACAATAGGTTAGGTTAGATGATCGCGTGTACCATATATGACCCATTCCGGAGTCAACGTGTTAAAGACACTCAAATCCCAATTCCCTCCAAATATTCCTGCACGATGGGCCCGACTAACATACTAGCAAAGCAGTTACTCATTGATCATGGTATGTCAAACTTCACTTGTTAGCTCAATGCTGCAGGGGTCAGCGGCGGGTGAGGGCGTGCGTGACTACGTGATACTGCGCGAAATTTGTGTTTTGAGTATACACCTTGCATGGAAATACTGTGTGGGCGTAATATGTAGGTCGATGAATAATTTCACACAACAAATGTGTTGTACACGCGTATGATTAACACCAAATTAATGTATTAAACTTGCAATGACAGGTTACGTTAGTTGGATAAAACTTAGTACTGTTGCTTTAAAATATTTTATGTTCATTTTCACTTATTTATTCATTCTTATTGGTCTATTCTTGAATTTTTCATCTATTCTTTTATCCATTTCCCGTATTAATCTTTAGAACTATTAGGCTGTTGGAGTAAGTTATATATTCGTAAGAAATACCGTAGACTTATGTTAAGTGCGTTATGCTGTGGTTGGCACATTAGGCGTACGTGTGTTATACTGTGCCCGTCACAACATTGAGTCATGATGCATTCACGACGCACATAAGTGTGTTAATTCTGTGACCAGCTCCCAACGAATAAAAATGCGTAAAAAGGGTCTCGCATTTTCACTCAATGAGGGTAATTACCAACTCACCAATCGTGAGAACTAATCTCTCTACTCCAACTGTAAATCTTACACTAAAAATTATTTTCGATTATACAGACTTAATTGAACCGTAATGTTCTTGCCTCTGGTCGAAACAACAGTCTGAACATTATTTCACATCCGAATAACACGTGTAACTAAAGTAATAAAAACAGGCGAATTAATACAGCGCGTAAGCGAATAAACCAACACAACAACAAATAAAAGTGACGAATATTCGACCAAAAATGATGCAGTAACATGTGAAAATAACAGGTAAAAATTACGAAATGATGAAAGCAAATGAAATTAAAAGCAGTTTTATTCCTGATGACAGAGAAGCCTCAGTATGGAATATTTCCAAAGTGTTTTGGAGCAACGCAGTACAAAAAAAAAATAAAATAAAGGACTATTCATACGTGCGATTTAAGGATTTAAGAATTTGCGAAGATTCCCGTTTCATTGCACACAAAAGCAAAACCTGAACTTGGCACATAGATTCTCGGGAAGCTCCTTATGTGGAGTACATGAATTCTTTCCGCTGTTCAGCGGTACACTTTTTCTGAGAAATAACTAGAACAAGAATTTCATTTATTTCCTAAACTCATTCGTATCTACACTCCAGTACTTCATTCATTTTTAATTTTTTTTCAAATAAGTAATTGGAATAAAATAATCGTATTGTACAGCGGCGTATGAGGGCTTCGCTGGATACGAAAGCCTCGCATCCAATGAAGTTATTTTGTCATCAAACCTTCGGAAAATTTAAAATCCTAAGTCAGTCTTGAGAATGAACTTTCATTTGTGAGAATTATCAACATTTCTGCAAAATTGGTACTGCAACTGTTCCGGTGCCCCAAATCCACGCGTCGAGCGTTACCGGACGAGTCTCACTGGATGTAGAAGTCTCACTGGATGTAGAAGTCTCACTGGATGCAGAAGTCTCACTGGATGCAGAAGTCTCACTGGAAGCGAGCACTCTAATAGGTAGAGGAGCGAGTTTGGAGATATAGGGATAATTTTTACAACTAACAGTGAATTTCCAAGCAGATTTGTGATTTCAAATTTTGCTCAAGAATTACGGACAAAATAGCTTGTGAACTTCTGTTAGTAAATAAAGCTTATAACGAATAACTGCAAAATGAAATTGTTCGAGAAATACCAGAAATAAAGGAACGGGTTTTTTCAATACATTAACTTTCATCGCCTGAAAATACGAACAAATTACAAAAAAAAATATTTCTCAGAATCAGGGTTGAAATTGTTTCCACAATTGAGCGACTCTCCTGCTGTATTTTTGTGTTTCAGATACTTCAGAATATAAACTGAAACAGAAGTTGCTACATGAACACTTCGAGCATTTCATCTAAAAGTCAGACTTTTACAAAGAAGCACTCAAGTTTGTTCAGTATTTTAGCAATCAACTGGCGTCTTTACATTTTCTGTACCTGGCACACACCGCAGGCTGTCCACAACCCTTTCCTTCGCTAATTCCCCAGTGATTGGGGACTTATCGAGCGCCGGTAACTGAACGTCAGACTTTTCAATCACCTGACGCACGAGTCCATCATCACGCGTATTCAGGCTACCTGACGCCCTCTCCCGCACATCCAAAGCTTGTTTCCAGGCTTAAACGCTTCCCGTGACTGGCGTTCATTGACTGGAAAGGCGTGAGATGATTTTGACTAACGGTCTTAAGCTGACTTGAGAGTTCAACAGCGGATCCAATTACGGGCAAGTCCAGGGCTGTTTCCAGGAACGAGCTCCTCCTTCATGAGACAAAAGGAGTTGATGGTGATTATTATTAGCTAGTTTGAAGCTTTCTGTCCGCATGAGATGGGATGCAAAGAGAGCAAATAGAAGAAGGGTTAATTGAGTATGGGCTTTATGCAGAAAAAGTAGAATCTAGGCATAAGTGTTTCCACACCGGATTCCCTGTACATAGAAAGAGCAAGCTGAAACGGAAGAAGAAGAAAATACGAAGAAGAGATGGCAAAGAAGGTATGAAAATACAAAAAATCACAATGGGCATGAACGATAGAAGTCCCTTAGGACTATCTGTAGCCGAGGTAACCTTACAACGCCCTTGTGGTCGCCAGTATCCATAGCATAAGATAAGCAGCACTAGCCCCATTGCCCATCCTGTTCTTCACAGGGGACAAAAAAAGTTCTTGCATAATTTCGGGGGAGTAAAATGGCTTGTTTGAGGCTATCGAGCTACTTAATTAATGCCACCTCGCATGGGACGAAGGAGCTTAAGCAGGGCTCTGTGTGAATTTTTGTGAATTCAAACTCCCTGTAGAATCATCATCATTCAACATTTTCAACAGAAACCTGAGGGAAAAGACTGAAGAGAGTTTAATTTTCTGATTAATACTTTCGTGCGCAAATTAATTTGAGAATGGGGAAAAATTCTTAGAGAGTTACGGTAGAAGAACAAAATCATTTCAGAAAACCGTCTCAGTCGCGTTACGTTACGCAAAAAAAATCGAA
This sequence comes from Orchestia grillus, assembly GCA_014899125.1. Taxonomy (NCBI): domain Eukaryota; kingdom Metazoa; phylum Arthropoda; class Malacostraca; order Amphipoda; family Talitridae; genus Orchestia; species Orchestia grillus. The sequence continues at coordinate 26,686 of VOMN01125766.1, forward strand.
TGTTCGAAACCAAAATTTCAGCGTACGAATCGATCCATTCACACGAGCAAAGATCTGAACTCTTCGCTTGACATTACCAGCAGCACATCTGATGCTCCCGCAAATTTCATGAGCCTTGGTATTAAACGAACAAATGCAGTCAAAGACAGAAGAATACCGAGGCAAAAACCCTGTATGATAACATTGCACAAGCTAAAGATTTCGGAGATTGATTATCCTTTGGGAAGCGGAGTCTCATTACAAAAAGAAAGAGCAGCGAACAAGTGAGAGAATCCAATAATATTTTTCATAATAGTCCAAATTATAATGACTACTCGAATTCTGCTGATTTGCTTACTTTGCGATAGGTGCCTAATTACTATCATTTAATTCATCTCCGTATTGCGTACCCAGAATACAAATTTTCATACATATGTCCGTTTTGAAATTTGAAATTTTACCTAACTTTTGCCTGAAGATAATTCTTGTTAAAAATAGAAAGCTTACCAGGAAAGGAAAATGTTTCCCATCAGTTCGCTGGTTTTAATTTTCGACATAAAATAAATTCCATTTGTGATTAATATTATTATTCTACTACGGTCCATTAGCCTGTTGTCTGTCTATGTTCATAACGCTACTCTTATCTATAATTCAAATACCATTATTATTCGCCCGCTGGTTGTGCCTCTCAGTAATTGAAAGGGAGAGAACGAGCGGCGTTTGAAATGGATTGGAAATTTGTGCCTAAGGTGGTGCTGTGACGGGTCCAGTATGACGGAGCTACGAATATTACTTATCCATGACATATTATATACTTTGTAAATAAAAATAAACGGACCGTGAATTTGTGTTTCATTACGTAGATTTTTCATTCACGTTAATAAAATATAGGACATTATTAAAGCACACAGTGCCTTGAACTTGCGAGAATTTCATTAGAAACATCGCCGTGAAATTCGCACAGGTCCAAATAGTCTTTATTTTAATACGCTGGTCCCTACCTACCACCTTCCGTCACGCTTAGCCTCTTTGCAAGTGAAATTTCAGGTCTCGAGCTAAGTATCCTGTATACGGGTTGCAAGTTTTGCTATAAAAAGTCAGTCTTCGCGGTACACTTTCAGTTCCTCTAATAGAGTTCAGACTACTAGCATCATCAAGAGGAAAATTGTTTCCAAGACCAGACTATCTCTGCCCTGAACCTTTAACCTCTGCCCAACACTTGAGAGGACCACATCTCATGGGCTGGACATCTCGAGTCTGTCCTCGCAGTAAGTGAGACGCAACAAAAGTTGACCCCACAAGGTGGATCCAATTGACTCCAAATATTAATCTACAATATGGATCCGGGGCGTCCCTCATTCTAATAAATAAGGTGGATCCTGTACGTCACGATTTTATCAAAAATAACTGGAGCGGAACGGTAAAATCATCATATTCAGTAAAAACAATTGTAAAAAATGAAACCCTCGTCTTCGACGCACAGCAGGCACCCGCACACCAGAGCCGTGGTCGTACTGGCGTCCCCAGACTGGAATACCGCCGCCCCCTAAATTTAGAATCATTTATTCACCGTAAGTAATTTACATCAGAAACAGGCTTACAATCAAATGAGGAATGTCGAAGAACCGGGATCAGGATATACACCTCATGTGGGCCTGAATAAGCTACAAGGCTTCTAGGGTGTCTAAATACTTTGTGTCAACATTTTGTATTGATATACTCAGCCAAAATTGAGGCTTGCGGTGTGTCAGATTACAATGACGTTAATTAAATTTCATGCAACACATCGTAATTTTCTGTATCACTGATACGCACTACCTACACTGACAAAGTCTCGCTGATTAGGAATACGGATCCGATAATCTGGACCCATGAATTTTCTCCAACCTAATTCGTTTAACCCCCTAATAAATGGTTACACTCTTAAAAAAATGAGTAAATGTACGAACTTGGTTATCTTTAAATAGTTCAGATACAGAGTGTCAGATATGAGTGTTACCACGCAATGATTGATCGTAACGTATTCCTAAAAAAAATCGTCAAGTTTTAGTTGCTATCGCGCAGTAGAATTAACCCGCGAACGCTGGTCGCTGGACACACGGGCTCAGCAAGGTACTAGATATTCAAAGGACAATTGATGGACGATTGAATAAAGAATGTTTTCATTTTTCCCTCATTATGATGTATGTGTTGGTATACGTGCGAATTAATGACACAAGTGTATTAATGACATATTAACCTATAAACATACTAGTTATACTAATATTGAATAATATTAGTTGACGCGAGTGCATTAATTACATATCAATACACCTCTACGTATATACGGGGTGACGCAATAAAAAGGAAACCCATTTTTAAATTAGTGTATTTTACAAAGCATTAATGCTAGGCGTTTTTTGGAAAACTGTGATACGTTGATATTTTGAGCATATTTGTTTTAAATTTCATGAGAATACCTTGAAAATTGGGAATTTGGCAGCACATCAAATGAATAAGAGAAAAAAATGCTTGTGCAAGACTTGAAATTCTTGAAAACTTTACAAGTAATACTTAGGTTTTAGAAAATATGTTGGTATTCATGATACAAATCCAAGATAAATTTTGGCTTACAGTCAATTTGTGCCCCCTTACTGATCCAGCTTGTGATCCGAAATGCAACTTACAACAGAACAGAAAGTTTTCATCGTAAAAGAATATTTGG
>VOMN01125770.1:0-28366 GCA_014899125.1 Orchestia grillus
CATCAGGGGGAGCAACAAAAAAGATCAAGTCCCCCGCCAGCGCCACACATTCGTGCTGTACAGCAACAAAAACCGCTGTAAATGAGGAACTTTTAGAACAAACACAGCTGTAATTATTTGAAAGTCTTCCATCTTTTACTAATCCTAAATTAATGACCAATTTAGAGGATCGGGTGACTTTGAAGCGCTCCAAAATTTGGCTTAAGGAGGTTCAAGACAGTCGGTGGCTGCGGCCCTACCATGCGCAGCGCTGGTGTGTGTCTTGACTACCGTAAAATTGTTCGAATTTTACGCGTGGGGGAATGGGGGCTGTGCTTCATAATTATCCAATGCTGATTCCTAAAATCTGCACTTAAGAATGCGAGCAGAGTTGGAAAACGAGCTGTTTCGAACTTATTTCTAATGTCTGCATCAGGATGAAAACTGGGCTCAAAAATGATCCATTAGTAACATACAAAATTTCTGGCTATGATTGAGATCAACATTTGAAAAGCGACCATCATGAATTCAAATTCTTCAATTTAGAACTGGAAGTTTGTTTAGAAATTATCCAGTATAATGTATGTATATCTGGGGCACACAGATATATATATATATTTTTTCGTTTTTTATGATCTTGACGATGCATTTTTATGAAACTTTGAATCGAAAAAACACACGCAAATCGGGGCTCGCTGCTGTGACGGTACGTAGCTTAGTTTTTTTTATCACCTCAAGAGTTTCATTAATTATTATAATTGAATTATTTCAAGCCTTCTACTGGTACAAAAAAAGGTTGCAATTGCTATCAGAGCCGCTCATTAAACTAAGAGAAATGACGGCAAGGTAACAAGCTCAACGATTGTTTTAATTAGTTATTTTCCCGATTTGAACACTAAAGGGCAACCTCAGGGTCTGTTCATTATATCAGTATGCACAGCAACGGGCACTCAGTATATCAGTATGAAGAGCACAGGCCACTCAATATATCAGTATACACAGCACAGAGCACTCAGTATAACAGTATGCACAGCACCGGGCACACAGTATATCAGTATACACAGCACAGGCCATTCAATATATCAGTGCATAGCACATCCCAGTCAATACATATATCAGTATACATAGCATATACTATTTTCAAGTTGACATCGACGGAAGACGGACGCCAGCTCGGAAGTTGGGACACAAACTCTGCATTTTAGGTTTGTGGTCCAAGTTGCCGCTGCAGGATAATGCCGGCTTCTAATTCCAAGCTTCGGAGAGACAAACTGCGCAAAACTAGCTTGAGTGGCGGCCTCCAGCGGTGCAGTGCGCCTCATCAGAGATAAGGGGTACTTTGGATGGATCCTAGGCACAAGTGCTCGGAAAACCTCAAAAAAAAATTGGATTTAAGTTACCGAAGTAGAAGGCCTCTAACGTAACAGTCCATTGATGATATAAATATTCCTTTGCAAAATATTAACTCGAAGAACGCAATCAGCGTGTAGCCATGAATGCGTTGCCTAGGTTAAGCTTGAAGTTCAGTTGAAATTTTGACTTAAAATTATATTTGAATCTTCTACTAATCTATGCGAATCCTAACGAGAAATCCATTCGAATTTTTCAGCTGCCGCCAATGCTTCATATATTATGAATCGCACCTATATTAGAACGCTTCCCTGATAGAACTGTTCAATAGTTTTTGAAATCAGTCGATTCCCAAGAACTGTGAGTTAGGAAGCTGTTGACATTAAGTCTGCTCCGAGGAGATGCGCTTGAGCCTTGTGAGGGTAAAATGGTGCTGTGGTGATGAGAGTGCTCCAGTTCACCATCTTGAAAACAGTACAGTGGCTGGTACGTGCGACTACGGTTATTATAATAATGAAGTTACTGACAGAGCAATGTCTCTGGTACATGCGGCTACGGTTATTATAACAATGAAGTTATTGATATATTAACGTTTCTGGTACTTGCGACGACGGTTATCCGACACCGCAGAGCTTCCTCTCCTGAGTCAACTTATTGCTCTGTTTAATGGGTGCTCCCCTTGTTCTGTTATTTCAAACGTAACGTCATGCCTGTGCCCCAGTGTCTGCCTTGGTGGCTAATTAGATGCCGTGCGAGCGCCTTCCAGCAAATTTACCTTGGGATGCGAACTTGCTCGAACCAAATACTGTAAAAGTGTAGTTGGGCATGAAGAAGTCGCAGCATTTCGGTTTTAGAAGTCGTGTCGGAAGTCAATGAACTGTACAGTCACTTGACTTCCCACATGACTCCAGAATTGAGGGCAAGTCAGCATTAGATGCCCATATTTGGGTGTCTGCCGATAACGTCTTCTGACTTTGACTGATCGTATGAACGGGCCTTTAAAAGCTATTCTAGACGGAAGAAAATAACGAGCTCTTCACTAATCATTCCCTCATTATTTGACGAAAATAAAAACAAATTAGACTTAGTTCACAGTAATTTTCGAATTTCATCTTGAAACTTAAGTCAATTTTTGTGCTCAAGTTCAGCATTCGAGTGGGTTTTCAGTAGTTTCATCGCGTTGTTTGTGAAATAAAATTATAGCTTGTATACAGTAAACATGATTCGATCATGGATATTTTTCTGGTGGTTAAAGAGTTTATTTTACTTGAAAATGTACGTTACAGTAATTTTATCAATTGAAGTGGATGGAAAAATTACTATGTTTTAATTGATCTACATAGGAACCCAGTAACATGGTTAAAAATATTATAAATGAATGATGAACTGAACGTAGGCAATTGAAAACATAATTTTTCCGGCATTCCCCTCGAGGCTTCTCGTAGATTATTTGGCATTTATGTTTATTGAATGGACAGTTTTATTTGCAAATATTTCATTTTTTGGATCCTCTTACGAACAAATATCAAGCGTATCATCACAATTTTGTTCGAATACTCAACCCAAAACACTGTCTAGTCTGTGAGCTAACGAAATGCGAGCATGAGAATTGGCTGTTGTAATGGAACACACCTGAAGACAGAATTGGCTGTTGTAATGGAACACACCTGGAGACAGAATTGGCTGTCAATGGAACACACCTGAAAACAGCCACGGAATGCGTGGTCCTCGTTCGATGTACTCGTATTCATACGTCACACATGACTCTTGTAGCTAGACACGACACCCACAGCCCCACACACACAAATGACCAGAGTGCCTGGGCATGTTTGCCGCTTCCGTTGCAGAAACAAATGAGCCAAAGTCCAGCAGGAAGCTGCTAAGAGCCGTTGTGTGATGGCGTAATGCTCTCGTTAAAGTTTAACAAACGTCAGCGAGACAAACATGAGCCGGCATTCATTGCGCTAATTTGCTAATCAACGGCTTTAAAAAACTGACAAAAATCTGGTCCAGCTCTAGGAATTTAGTTGGGCAGCATTGAGAAGATAAAGTGAGATTACTCAGAGGAACTTCAGAGCTAGCATATAAAGATGAGGGACTGCGGGCTAAATATCTGAAATCCTGCTCGACAGGAAGATCTAAGGAACGTGAGTTACAATTCTAGCAGAGTAACACTTATGAAAAAATTTAGATCAAACTCGATAAGCGCTTTGCGTGCAGCGAATTTGCATCGAAGATTTGGATTTGTCACTGAGGCTGTGAATTTGATTGGCGAGTCAGAATGAGAGCGATGTCTCAATGCTTGTCATTAAATGCACAGTGTATTCCTCAACCTTTTTCTTCAGAGAAAAATAAATATGTAATTCAAAAGTCCGCACAATTGATAAACTGATTCACGTAAACAAGAAGAGCTATAATTATGACAAGTACAATGAATGATTTTAGAGGGTGATTTCTCAAGTTCTCGGGTACAGCACTTCCAATATGCTGCAAAATAATGCAAATTAATGGGAAAAGTTCAAACGAAAGTTGCTCAGTTTGTCCACCCACTTGTTGCTTCAACTTGACCGTACCGACACTAAAGAAACTGCGTCAGTTTTTACGTCGGTGATCAAAACAAGAGACGAACATGAGAAAGCACTCGTCTGTTGAGGGCCACAGCTCTCAAGCTAACAATCTTCCTGTCTAACCCAAAACATTTCACAAGCCATCATTTGTTTGGAAGTAAACAGGAGGAGTGAGAAGCTTCCTTGCTCGCGGCATCGTTATCTCCGAGGTTGTTTTCTTTGGAGCTCGTTCCTTCGGAGCTCGCTTCGAATATGTGTAGAAACTGCGAGCGAGAACATGAGACTTTAGAGACTGGTGTCGAGTAGGAAAAGAAAAGAAGTATAGAGCCGATGTTCTTGACTAACGATAAGCCAGGTATCAGAGAGTGGTGAGCTGTGTGCACTCACAGCAATAAGAAGACATTTAATTTTGAAACTGAACGGTCCCTCATGAATTATGTTCGTTAAAAGGAGTTAATTTTTTTTGTTTTAATCGAATTCAGTAGGTGGACATTTTTCCTGCACCGTGCACGCTAAATTTCAAATAATAAATGACCGCATGACTACGAGTTTTTCGAATGATTAATTATCGTCCGGTAAACGAGAACATGAATAAATAGCAGGTGAGACTAACAGAGGATTTAGTGAACCTTCATTGAATAATTTATTTGAATGAAAACGTTGACGGCAACGAACGTAAACCACGCCGGGGAATTTTGATGACCTTGGCGCAGCGTTGGCAGGGAATAAAAGAAAAGGACAACCGATCATGGCCTGCTGCGCTGGGGCTGCTGCGATGAGTGCAAAATGGGCCATTGGGGAATGGCCGTACTGGGTGTCCCCAAAAAAAGGTGCCTAATAGGATGTCTCTAAAAAATTACAATATAGGGTGTCCCAAAAAGTGCCGTATAGGTTGTCCCTAAAATTTACCAAATTCTTTTCAAAAAACTGTTTTGAATTATGTAGTCGCTCAAATCTCCCGTTCAAATTGAAATCCTCTCAACCGTGTTTTACTTCACTGGAAATTTGTTTTTTATGAACTTGAACTATACCTATAGGAAATGACTAAATGAACAGCAGCGGCCACCAAGTTAAACCTTGTGTGGCAGTGAAGATTCTTGATATGAAGTTTGCCTGAACGCCTTTTACGTTATAGTGAGAATATTAAAACAGAGACGGTGTTCGTGAACATGATTTTCAAACCATCTCTTCGAAATTGAAACATGCTCAAAGTCAAATTGAGATGTGAAATTTGTCCCTCAGAAATTGTTTTGCATTATTTAATTTTTTGGATACCATTCGTACTTTGTGCAAATAGTTTGTGAAAATACTATGCGCAAATAGTTTGTGCAAATATTTTGTGCAAATAGTTTGTGCAAATAGTTTGTGGAATTCATGATTCCTCTTTAGCCTCACACGAGCAACTACTTCGAGACTCATTCACTCATACCCTCAAGTGAGCGCCCATGTGATATACCCCTTCATCCGTTATTAAGGCCTTCATTCCCGAAAAATTAAATGCTCTTCTCATTGGGTAGCCGAGGATTGCTAAATTAGAGTCTTAGTTAGAGTGTTACTTAATCAGAGATAATCATCATCCCTCACAGAGCTCTAGATCGGCTCTTGCAAACAGCAACTCAATCTTCTATAACATTTACTTCTCACAGCACGCTCTGTTTGCATCTAATCACACAAATATTTTCGGTGGTATTTGATTGCACTGGATGCAGTTGATTACATTGAATACCACTCTACGTAAGGGACGACTGTAGAGCGGTTATTCGAAGAAACTGATGCAGCGCTCTATGCAGGGAACGACTGCTATTTAAAAACAAATTTGTCATCTAAGAAGATGAATGCCTTCGAATCAACACTACATTCAAGATAAAGTTCTGTAGATCAACATCTGTTCTGAAACCATGTTAACATCATTTTTAAATCGAAACTTTTCAACATGGTACGTGACAACACGAAAATTTCACTGATGTAAAAATAGAAGCGCAATTGTTTGCAAACAAATGACGGAGTAATATTGAAATTAGATTATGAACTTTGGGTTCTGTTAGTCAGTCATTTCTCGCACGCGGGAGCTTAGGGGGACTTTGATTCACCGGCTCCCCACGGGGAGGTCTCAATGGTAAGCTTGGGGACGCCAGCGTTCCCATTGGGTTCAATAGAAGAATAAAAAAGAAGAGTGCAGTCACCGTCACGCTCCTACTACTCAAGATTTTAAGGCCGCTGTAAATTCTGAAGAGGAATCGGACGCTGTAAAAAGCCCACCAGAGAATTCAAAGTCTTCCCGATCAAATCCTTCGATGCCTTTATTGCTGCGCTGAGGCTTGTCAATAATCGCGGAAATTTTTTGCTATTGGGTGAATCTTATGCATTTGTGCCGCACGCACAGCAATCGGTGAAAACTGAGGAATATTTCTATGAATGCGGGTTCTTATGAGACTTTACTGCACAGACAGAGTTCGGAACAGATTTGTTAAGCCATTACATTACAAGCATCATGACAAGGACCTACGCTCGATCCCTGATATGACTGTCAAAAGGGAAAATTATAAAGAGCATTTCGTGATTTCACAAAGGGATTCTCTCTGAGGCCCTAAGTTTAGATTTACGAGTGCAAAATGCGTCAGCAAACCCACCGCCTCGTCTTTGCAGCGTGTTGAAGACATCGCCAGCCTTCGAAATGGGAAGCTACATAAAGTTCTTGCAGGATATCAGCATCTCTTGACTAGCACGGACGCTTCCTTTAGTAAGAGTAATTTCGGTGCCTTTAGAATACGTTCCAGCACACCATGCGTTCAGTACCGTCCACTAAAATGTGTGTCACGACGTGCACCACGTAGTGCACCACGTAGTGCACCACGATGTGCTCCACGATTGCTCCACGATATGCCCTACGATGTGTACCACGATATGCACCACGATGTTCTCTATAATATCCACTAAGATGTGCTCCACGATGTGCCCCACGTTATGCACTACGATGTGCTCCACAATGTGCTCTACGATGTGTACCAACGTGCACCACGACTCCACTTGGAGCGTCCTGAGGGTCGCCATAAATCGAGGACTGTGGTCGGTCGGATTGAAAAACGGAAATTCGAAAGAGTGAGAGACTGCGATAGTCGACGAGGAATAGCAGTCAAAGTCAGGACCGTCGAAGGTGAAATTGCTGCAATAAAAGCCCGACTGCGATTTAGAATGAAGAGAACTTCGGGCAAACTGCACTTGGTTTGACAGGCCATAAAATGAGACAGGCTGAGGGCTGAGAAGTGACCAACCCTGCGGTGTTGAGTTGGTGCAGGTCTAACGCACAGATAATTGGGGGCTGAGGCTGGTAACTGCGTATAGGCGCGTCTATCTTCGACACGTTTCAGTGTGTTTGCTGGAAATTGATGTACGTGAAGCTGAAGATGCTAAATAAATAACTATGCGTCATCGTAAAGAAGCTTGAAGATAATAAATGTTTATCTGAGGAGGCTAATTGTTAATCAATCCGTCATTTGATATGAATCTGAGGAGGCTAATTGTTAATCTATCCGTCATTTGATGTGAAGCTGAGGAGGCTAATTACTGTACTAGTTTAGCTCGCCTGACGACCGGACCACAAAGAAAGATTAAAGAAAAATATACATGGCATCCACCCTGAGATGTTCTAAAACTTCATGTTGATTTTTTAATAATCGCGTTCCAATATTTCTGATTTCAGTTTCTTGAGACGATCGGGCAAGATTCACCGCGAAAATGTCTAAAAAGAAATGTTTTGTTCCCTTTGAGTCACATTTGCAATGTGGCGAGAAGAAAAGTGGCCGAATAGGTTTGTCGAATTTCAGGCAAGTGAAATTTGTAGCTAAGTCAAAAATATTGACGAGATTAATTAAAAAATTCCATTCAAGTTCATCAATTCCACGAACAGGTAATATTTTCTGTTCCGAAATGGACCCAAATTTGGAGACTCGATTTAGAATAAACGCGTTGACGACGCTGTCGCCTAAATACTGTAAGCCAGATGTAGACCCAGTACGTTGGCCGAAATACATAGCAATAGTAATACCTTTTCCTACTACTAGCATTCAACTCAGCAGCAGCACTATGGCGCCAAAGGAACACTTTGATATTTCGTTCCACAAGGAAATGCCCAAGGCATAATGTGAGAAGATAGAACATAAAGAAGGTAGAACATAAAGAAGGTTGAACATAAAGCAGGTAGAACCTCAGAACATAAGAATCCAAGTGCGCGTTCATAACAACTATTATTTAACTAATAAATATTGTCCAATCTTTCGTTGTTATGATGATCTTGAAACTTGCTTCTCACCTATCGTTCCAGAAGGCTTTCGTTAATGTGTTTTCATATTTCTTGCCTTCGTGAGCCTCTTATGTCAATGCTAACAAAACTTACGTGGACGCGGTCTCCAAATATTCAAAACCAATAGCAGCAATGACTTGTTTTTACAAGTGCGTAAAATGTTACTTCTGACAAAATTACACCTGAATAAAGAAAACAGATTTCATCTGAATAACATACAATCAATTATGTTCCGATAAATTAATTTCTTTTATTCATATGTAATTTTACTCACTCTCGTATAAAAAAGCATGAACAAATAAAACATGAAACATACTTACCGGTCCGTCCGCCTGTGGGAGGTAGTGTGTGCAAGCAGGAATGCCACCCATGATGACGTCAACGAATAAAACCATTTTATGCTCCTGCGCACGGAACGCTTGTCGCAAATTATCTCTGACGAACCCCCTCCTCTTCACGTACTGAGCGAGGTAATTTCGATGTAGGAGTGTAATCTGCCAGGCAGGCGTCCCCTCCCAGCGCGAATAATTTCAGCCGTCGACCGTCAGTAAGGTAAGACTTTGGAAGCGGTGCAATTTTCGCCTTTAAATCTTCTGGCCTTTGCGATATTGGTGGTGGCAGGCCCTGCATTCTTTTTACGAGCATCCAAGGCGTTATGACAGAGCCCGTCAGTCCCACTTTCGTGCCTGCTTGTGCAGTAATTGAGCTCCTAATGGGCGACTTTGACGTGGACCGTAGATGAGTGTGAGGAAAATGGGAATTCCAAAGTTTTTCTTATCAAACAATGTCTTCAGTTCATATTTATGAGCTCCACGTTCACCCAAGCACTGAAATTAGCAAGTTTTCCATGTGTTTGAACAGATACACATTATGTCTCTCCTTAGTTTTGTGTCTTCTTTACCCGTTTTTCAGCTTAGAAGAAAATGCGGGTGGGTTAAACTCGCATTTTCTTTTTAGCTCTTTTGAAGTGGCCATTACATTTTTAATCGAAGGAGAATGGTTAAAAGAATCTCAAAGTCGTAATATGGTTTTGTAAAACTCGTCATCACTGAATGGAACGTAGTGTTAACAAACATAAAATGAACTGTAAAACAGTTTAGAACGAGGCGTAAATCAGTTATTTTTTTAGGCCTCCATAATTTCTACGGATGTATGAAATTCCAAAGAATCAACGCTTTGTGCATGCTAAAATCGATGTCCCTAAAGAAAATATTGGAGGAGATTTTGGGACGCATTATTCATTTAAATTAGAGTTTCACAAAAATGCATTTTCTAACAAACCTATAAAGAATTTAGCTGCACGTACTACGAGTTAAGGGCATTCGAAGTAATGACAACCAAACCATCAAACTATCGTCCCATTGGAACGAAGAGTGGAGGCATCCCCATGAAAAAAGCATCTTTTCACAAATTGTAGGTAAATGCACAAAGTCCAGATTGTGAGGCGCACGCCATATCCCTTTATCGGCCAAATTGTTTTGGCAATAAGGCTGTGTTTTGCTTCGTACGATAGACTAACTGCGGCCTTATGCATGTATGCAATAAGGTTGCACCTCGCTGTACGCGAACGACTAGCAGCATCCTAATGAAAGAGGGTTTTGATATCCCAATGGACTTTAAAGATCTGATAAGAACGAGTCAAAGAAATAGAGAAAACACAAATTCCTGCAAGCTATACTGATATAATTTACGTATAAACTTAAATTGAATACAATAGCGTAAGCTAAATATACTCAATATTGTGTAATTATACATGGAAAAGCAGAATTGTATACTGTACATATGAAAAGATAAATTAGGCGCGTGTAAAAAAGTATCAACTGAGGACATTCTAAGTTGGAAGACTTGTAAACAAAATTTTTCAATGCACAATGTTAATTAAAGGGAATTTAATTAATTAATTGCTGTGAATTTTTAGCGTGTGTCGTAATATCGGAATTTTGCATGCACATGCTGACCAGCTGAGCTTCTGAATGAATATTTCATTCATTTATTTCATTTAACAAATATTTAATTCCAAATATGAAAAAACTCAGATACTTAAAATTCATGTATTCCAGTATTCATACATTCAAATACCGATATTAAGAATGAAAATTACTTTGGTAATACAAAGTCTCTATATCATAGAGGAATTACGGAATACAGAGGAACTTTGGGTGCAATAGAGAATCCGACAGCAGTGTTACGGACTCGGGCTCGAATAGATTTCAAATGCTGGTTAACAACGTTACATTACACAGCTAAAATGTATCTATTTTTATTTTAGCAATTGTCAACTTAACAATAAAAACTCAAATCTCAAATTTTCACGTCTTCGTTTTCTTTTTTGTATAGTTCACTAGAGTCTCACATAGTTCACTAGTGTTTCACGTAGATCACTAAAGATCCACGTAATTCACTAGAGCTCCACATAGTTCACTAGAGTCTCACATAGTTTATTACTGTTCTACATAGTTCACTAAAGTTCCACATAATTCGCTAGAGTTCCGCATAATTCACTAAAGTTACTCATAATTCACTAGAGTTCCACATAGTTCCCTAGAGTTCTGCATGTTTCACGAAAGTTCCACATATTTCACCAAAGTTCTACATAATTCACTAAAGTTACACATATTTCGCTAAAGTTCCACATATTTCACTAAAGTTACATATAATTCACTAGAGTTCCACATAATACACTAAGGTTACACATAGTTCACTAGAGTTCTACAAAGTTTCACTTGAAAATCAACCTTCAAACTTCGACCAGCGAGTCCTCTTTTTACTTGTATAGGTTTCCTTTTAGCGAGACATTATCGACTAAGGTGGAGTATTTCGTGTTTAGGAATCCCATGCTTTAGCACAGCGACTTCTTTTCAATAGACCGAGAAAATCTCAAGTTCTGAAGCCAGTCTCAGAATGGTTCCATAGCCAGGAATTTGCTGTGCCTTAAACCACTCCCTGCCATCTAAAAGTACCGTGCCATCTCAAACAAAGGACTCCCAACAATGTTTAGCGGCGGTAAGTACTACACATGTATTACATAAGGTTCTGGTAAAAAACTACTAAGAAGTATATCTCATGTATCAAACGGTGATGTGCTAGTAAATGACGCAATATTGACATCATTTCTGAAGAACTTAACTAGAGACTCCTTGTCCAAACTCGAGCAAAACCAAGTTTGGCAAAACACAGGCTTTAGCACTGCGTCGGCAGAAATTCTATCAGATTCCCTGAACTCCAGATTGAAAAAGTCTAAGGCACAGTTGAAAAGAGCCGTGAATTGCCGGAATAAATATGAGAGAGTTAGGAAGTAAAGTGTCTGGCGAGTGAACTTCTTTTGGTTCTTCAGATATTGTTTGTGATTGAACCGGCGAGGTAAGGGTAGATAAGGGCTAGGTTTGGTTAGGTTGATAAGGGTTAGCAGTTTGCAGTTGTACGGGGTGAGGAGTGTAGAGTCCTGTTGGCAGGAGGTGAGAGGAGTATTGTCAAACAGACGCTGAGAAAAGACTTTCCTAAGCACACAGGCCTACATTCCGTTTAGGGTTGTGATTTGTAGGTCAAACTTTACTAGCGATGTTACTTCGCTTACTTTCTATACGATTCGAGAAACTTAAATGGCTTCAGAAAATTCCTGATACAGAAGAAAATGTAAAATTGGTCGATATATTCCTTTGCCATATCAGTTTAGTTTCGATGCGAGAGGAGTAAACAGGTTATGATGCGGCACTTTTTTGGAATCCTGAAAATTACTTAACACAAAAAAATAGAAATTAGTCATTCAACTCATGGCCTCCCCCATGCATTTCTAAGTTTGTTGAAACGTTAGTGTCGCACTCTGCAAAAAAGATTAGTTTTCCAGCTTTCAAAAGTCTTAATTACGCAGTTTGACAGTGCAACACATTAATATGTTGTCCATCATCCTTAACCTCAATCGTGAACGCATCTAATTATTTGAGCTGTGTTTTTCAATATCTTAGTTAATCTTTGAAGTACTGCAGCAATCACCCTCTCAAGTTACTCGCAATTCTACATGTACATAACCTCAATTTACTTTAGCATCATCATTCAAAATTGACAATAATTGTTGGACCTCTGGAAATAGGACAACGCGTGACACCCGAACAGAATGTCAAGAGCGGAAGGTCATCGCGTGTGACCAATTCTCTCGCTCATTTATCAATTTACTAACAAATTACCAACAAAATTTTTTTTAGTGAGTTCTAAATTATATCAAAGATAACATCATTTGTCCAGATATTTTTGACGGGGCGCGTCTACTAGTGATGAAGAAAAGATGTACGGGTAATTATGAAGAAAGGCTGTATAGGTAATTATGAAGAAATCGTAATATTGAGGTAGCCCATACTCTATTATATGCACTAGTTCGGAATTGATTTCAAGTGAGTATAGAAATTGATGGTGATTATAACACAATTGAGCGACAGAGTGCAAGAAAAAGACATGCCTCTCCTGAACTTTGGTTTGTCACAGTTTTAACGAGACAGTCAGTACCTCACCCTCATGGCAGGGATCGCTGATGAATTATCGTATATGAACTCGAATTAGATCATAAAATATTAAAACTGGTGAATTTTAGCTATGTTGTTTGTGAGTTATCGATGAAGGCAATTAATTACGAGGGCTGGTCAAACACTGGGGGTCTCTTTTCAGACAAATTTCATTGCCGCAATTACCGTGTCATGCATGTCGTCTGCTGCAAAATGTTTGTCTCGTTCAAAGTACGAGAACTCTAACCATCTTTTGCACAGCATCACTCGTTCACGTTTTAGAACTCGTTTTTTTGCGAAGGCTTGTAGGGTTCGCATTTAATTCTGTTTAATCTCTGCCACACTTTAGAAATTTTAAACTCTAAGCTCTTCTCAAATTGCAGAGATGGAGAAAGTGTTGTGGGGCTGAGTGTGGCAACTTGGAGAGCGGTGCCGTACGGCCGTCGTCAACGAGCTGTCAACCAAGCACACACAACTGACAAAGCAAGTGAAAAGCCCTGCTCTTTCCCTACAAAAGCCTGGCTAACAATTTCGCCCTAACTTCTAAAATTACCTGAAACTTTGGCCTCCCAAGTATTTTCATCAATTATTTCATGAATTTATCGATTAGGCGGTCGAAAAGTTGCCGATGCGAGCTTTCCGACTGAATTTTCCGAGTCCGAGGCATGGCTGACACCGACGCCCCCAGCAGCCCGTCGCACAGGCAAATGACAGTTTGTATGGATAACGGAATGGGTAGCATCGACTCTTTTTTGTTTGTTGACTTTGAAACTATTACAATCTTGAATTATTCTCAGTCAGTGAGCCTGTCTATTGAAATTATCCTCAATCAGCGAACCACCCATTTAAATTACCCTCAGTCAGTGAACCACTCTATTTAAATTACCCTCAATCAGGTAGCCACTCTATTGAAATTACCCTCAATCAGGTAGCCACTCTATTGAAATTAACCTCAATCAGTGAACCGCCTTATTTAAACTTACCTTCAGTCAGTGAACGGCTTTATTTGAAATGCTTCAGCCATTATTGACATGTCAGTGGGCTCAAGAATTCTTCCTCAAATTTTTCCTCAAAGCACATATTGCAGGTAAAGTTTGGGTAATTTAAAAGTAAGTCCCACGCACCATTGTTCTTCAAGATCTTTCATCTTGATTGTTAACAGCATTTGACATGCGGTGCTGTCGGAGCCGCACACTCTCAACCAATGTAGAGCTAGTATTTTAGGCTTCGCTGTGCCGCTATATAACTCAGCTCGCTGGCACAATCAACTCGCTGGAAAAACTCAGCTCGCTGGCATAACTCAACTCGCTGGCACCACTGAGCTCGCTGGCACAACTCAGCTCGCTGGCGCAACTCAACTCGCTGGCACAACTCAGCTCACTGGCACAACTCAGCTCGCTGGCACAACTCAGCTCGCTAGCTCAATCAACTCGCTGGCACAACTCAGCTCGCTGGCACGCTGGCACAGCTCAGTTCGCTAGCTCAATCAACTCGCTGGCACAACTCAACTTGCTGGCACAACTCAGCTCGCTGCCACACCTTAACTCGCTGGCACAACTTAGCTCGCTGGCACACAATCGGAGTAATGTTATGTGCACAGTACAGTAGTCCAATCTTCGTTTGAACACATACTGTAGTTATTAAAGAATTCGAAGAGTTCTTCATCGTTAGGCGATTTCAATAGCAAAAAGTTCTTACCAGAGGATGACTTTGGTCTTTTCGTGTTTGCCCTTCATGATCTTTCTAGTTCAGAGTTTTGTTGCCATGTATGCTACGTCATCATCAACGTACATATTCCATCAGTCATCCGTCACTTCAAACAACGTCGTTGTCATCATTAAAGGCTGCTGCCGGTTTTCGTGCGATCGATTTGCGTAAGCTCGGAGGTAGAATTCTGGAATGACGTGCAACGTGAGCTGAACGGAGCAGCGAAGGCCAAACCTAAGTGTACGAAATGTCGGAAGCGTCATGCCGCCCCAGCCAGAGTTGACAGGTTGGCAACAACGAATAGAAATGTCGGAAGCGTCCTGCCACCCCAGCCAGAGTTGACAGGTTGGCAACAACGAATAGAAATAGATCGAAATTCCTATTAGTTGTGAATTAGGCCTGGCTTTAAACTCATCACGTATTGCAAAGCCTTCGTTGAATTTTTTACCTAGTTAACTTAACGGGGTTGTCTTTAATACATTAGAGAAGGCTTGCGAGAGCTATTTTAGACCGTTTGAGTCTCACATCACAATGATCTTGTGTTCGTTTCCGTTTTTCGCCCTGAGCAAACATTCAAGGGTTCGTTCACAAAAGGATCAGAGTTTACTCTTTTTTCATGATATGAATTAGTGTCACATAAATCGGTCGTGATGAGACACTGAAGCGAAGGTCTCCACACAGTATATTTAAACACAACCTCTTCCACAGTGTAAAAGAACTTGAAAGAAGCTCTAAGGTGGCCAATCTAGATCGTGCATGGTATTGACAAGCCCTGCCAAATCTCGAGTCGGTCGCTAACATTACTAGCTATTTAACTCACAACCGCAAACTTTAAAAAAAAGAAGTTCAGGCAAAAGCCTTAATCCAAACTTTCGTCATGAAACTAAGCGGGAGGCCGGACTGTGGGCGCCGCTGTTAATTCCAGCAATCTCGTTTAGTGCGGAAAAGAAGTAAAGCGCACGAGCGCTTCTGAAAGGGCCCTGCACAGGGCACTTGGACATCAACAAAGAAGAGTCAATACAAACACAGTTACGTGCGTCTCTGTGCCCTGCGATTCGTCCGCCCTGTGTCCAGAGTGACAAAGAGGAAAATGCTTGGTCTCCATGCTTGCTTGGTCTCCATGTTTGCTTGGTCTCCATGCTTGCTTGGTCTCCATGTCTGCTTGGTCTCCATGTTTGCTGGGTCTCCATGTTTGCTGGGTCTCCATGTTTGCTGGGTCTCCATGTTTGCTTGGTCTCCATGTTTGCTTGGTCTCCATGTCTGCTTGGTCTCCATGTTTCCATGCATAGTGAAGGCAACGCTCGGGGACTGCTAGATATACTTTGCTTCCATAAAGTATTGTAAAATGAATTCAAGTGATATGTTTTACGACAAGGAAAATTTGTGAACTGAACGTCAAAATAAGAGAATCAGATAAATTGGCTCAACATTTGTCGCTCTCACGTTGTAAGATTTCTCCTACTCCGGCACTGTCTCCTGATGCTCAACGAAAAATTGAATGCAGAGCTGTAAATATTCGTGCCTCGAACCTCACCAAATTTCGATGAAAGCGTTATATTGGCAAATGCATATGCATCTATATATGAGAACTATTTTAACGAAGGACTAGGCTCCAATACGTTACGACTGAAGGGAATTGGTTGTTTTCAGAACCATTACTTCATTTTCAGCATAAATATTTTGCAACTTCAAATTCAAATCCTTTTCAATTTAGTGAAAAGAGAGCACAACTGTACTCGAGCGACAGTGAACTCTGAAGACAAATATAAATGTTGGAGACCAGGGAATGAAAATACGAACCTATTGCAATTCAGCGCATGACGTGACGATGTTACGAAATAAATATTAGATTCAAATTCACGAGTCGCTTGTTGAATCCCAACTATTTGCAATTAACGTCACTCCGATCCCGTTTGTTTCAGCTCCCTAGGTACAGAATCTATATCTGCCTCTAAAATTCGCCGAAACGTGAGAATGTGCCATACATTGACTTTCTTTTGACGGAGTATTTTTTATTAGATTATTTGACTGCTAAAGCCGAGCCGAGGCTCATGAATTAAGGATGGATTGGTTCGGCTTTTTGGATTTGTTGCGTTGTCCTTTTCGTGCTAGGGCAAGGCTGGGCATAAAGTCACACGGGGCACGCTGTGACAAAGCACCGTGTCGATTTCTGTTAATGATTTGACTCCTATTTCTTACATCTTTGTGACAGAAAGTATTATAGTTCAAACACATTTAAAAGTGGCTCGTTGCGTGGGTACAAAGGTAAGAAGTAGGATGCAAATTATTGGCGGAGAATGATCCATGTGGTGCACTGTCACAACCTGCACCGCGTTTTTGCCAAGCCTACCGTGCATAGCCCGCACCAGTTCGGTAGATCTCATTATTTAGATGTTTCAAATTTTGATATGAATGCGTCTTATATCCACGATTTAACTTTTCTCGAATTGAGCGCTAATTTACATTTTTCGGATCATTTTTTTTCTCATTTCTCCACACGCTTTCAGACTTCAACTTTGGTTCGCAAAGAACGTATTAACGGAAATAAATTTGCTGCGAAGCGCAAAATGCGATACGAAAAGATTGAAATCTGAGAAATTCATAATTTTTCGAAATTGTAATTTTTCATCTAACTACATCACATATCAGAGTCTCTCACATCATATTTTAAAAACTACGTGCGAAGATGAACCGTTACTTTTTCCAACGGACTCAGGGAAGTAATTTCAGCAGACGATTAAAAGCGATGAAATAACATTGGGCCAATTGAACGGTGTGAGTCATAAAATTTATTTACGTTTGGTCGGGGAATACAAATCACCATCTGCAAAATAACGTCTAGGAATTTAAGAAAGCGTCTTACAAACATTCTAAGCTCCATATATGATCAATGATTTCTACGTGCAGACTCCGGCGGCCAAAATCTAATTTCTTTCATTTCTGCCACGAGAAGTCGATATTTAAATATAAATACATGCAAAATCCTAACACTCGCCACAGCGTCGGAGACCGCTGGAAAATTTTTGCGTAATTCAAGTAGTGATCTTGAATCAACCCCAGCAACGTCCCTAAACCTGAGAACGCGTCTACTTGTAATCATCCCTCCCAGCCTCCCCTCATAATTCTTCCCTGGTTTCATCGCCCCAGCTGATTATCCTCTCCACTTGAGCTCCAAAACTCCAAGCCGCAGCAAGTCACACGAACACCCTCAAAAAATTCTGTAAGTTCTCAGGAGGAAACTCAAAAGGAAATTTTCTTGTTAAACTTCAGCTGATCATTGCTCCAGAAAACTTGTCTGATTGAACCAATCCACCAAAAATGTTGGTATTTCATTTTAACTTTGAGGAGTTTCTCAAGAAAAGTGGCAGGCAGCGGGGTGGAATCGTCCGGAACCTAAATGGTTTTAAGAGCGATAATTTTCCTCAAATAAACGTAATACTTTTGCGACTCATCTTCAAGTCTTGCATTTGGGAAATGTTAAGAGTGTTTTTCATTTTCGGTACTTTATGAATGATTCAATGTATACTGGAGAGGCTGAATTTGTGATCATTGATTATTTGAAATCAAACAAATCTTAAGAAATAATCCTTCAAAAACGATTGCTTACACGAGTCCAAAATTAAAATTTCAATCAAAACTCATTACATGAAGCACTTAATAATCTTTTTAATGCAGTACCTTTACTCACGAAAAAATGATAACACAAGTCTTTAAACAACCAGGGCTTTCAGAATTTTTAGAAAGTTATTTTTAAACTTGAGTGTTGTATGCCCCCGTTCTGCAAGTTTATGTTTTAGACGTCACTCTTCACAAAAATTTTAAACGGATTGATTAGACCTGGATTAATTCTGTTTCAAACGTAACTTCATTTTTTGTTTATTCTGTTTTCGGTCACTTTTTTTGCGGAATTCAATTCGCCAACACGATAGTTTGACTGCACTCTCAGATAAGTTCCCCGCACGCGACCGTCTCCAACTTCCAAATGACTTGTCGCAGAGCCATGTTGCCGTGACCGCGGTTGCCATAACTTGCAGAATATTTCTCTCGCTCGAGAACTCCCGTAGAAAGATGTTAATGAGGTGCGCGCTGGAAAGCAGAGGCAGTAAACAAGAAATGAAGGCGCCGTAATTTGCGGTCAGACTCATTGTCATGCAAACGGTCGGTAACCGCCACAGCAAAGCCATCACGAAGCAATCTCAACGACCTCTTCTCGAGTGCGATTGTTGATTCTGCCAAAAATGAGTAGAACGAGGAAGTTTTGAATTATAAGTTCAGTAATGGAATTAATTAAAATATCGTTAGGCCGAAAGAAGTAGGGGAAGGGAAATGGGGAACTGGAAATTGAATAGTGTTTGAAAATTAAAGAGATATATGAAAATTAGAAAGAATTGCGCGTATGAATAAGCGCTAATGATGTTTTGTAGCTCAGTAAAAATTTTCAACGAAAAAAAACATGGAACTTGACAAAAAGTGGCTGAAAAAAATAAGAAACATAATTCTAGAACATTTGCAGGCCAGTACAATTTGTTTCATATAAATGTATAGGGGACCCCCAACGGTCACTCTGCTCCTTACTCGAACTCTCCTTCCTTACTCCAACTTTTCCTCCATGCTCCAACTCTTCCTCCTTAATTCAACTAATGATCCATTCTTTTGAAAAATAACTGACCACAACGGCTGCTCTGTGTTCCACTGTGTAGTTAACCATTTTAAACGGTTTCTAAAGCGTGTTGTTGTTTGAATCCGTAAGTCTTACATAGTCAGCTTAGGTCAAAACCACCCATGATTCTTCCTTCAATCGTAATTTACAATAAATTTGTGCCTTCCAGAGGTTTTGAGTAATGAATGTCTAAATGGTAAAGTAGCTTTTGGACTATCCTGTATTCCTTAAGCTCCTCCAGCCCGTCGTGGCGAATGAAGTACATTGCATTGAGTTTATTCCTAAATTAAAAAATTGTTCTTTTACTAAATTAATTTTTTTGTGCCAACATTTCGACCAACTTTGATTTGCCGAGAAGAGCTCGAGATTTTGGCACAATGTATCCTAAATGAAATTTGTAAATAAATGAATTTAAGAAAAAATTATAAGAGAGAATTTGTAGTTAGTGTCATGAATTCATATTTCAATTTCTCCATGAATCGGTATGAAGAAAAGTATGATGTATTTTATTTATTAGCATCATTAACTTTAATTTATTCGATAATATACTGGTAATTAATAACCATGGCAGCATCGCGACTAATAAATGAGAACATTGATTATAACAAGAGTTATCTTATCAATACCATTGTGGATATCATTTCTTTATTAATACTAATGTGAAAAGTTATTCTATCAATATTAATACGAGTAGTAACTATGGTACTAATACTACTGTGAACAATAGTTATGTTATTTATACTAACGACGATAATTGCGTTATCAATACCGATTTGGATAACAACCATAGGGCCAATAACGTATATGATGTTAACTATAATCCAATGGCCTCTCTGCTCAAACATTACATTCCTGATCAAGAGGGCGAATGAACCCATGGGAGAAATGAGTATATCTGGAAAAAATAAAATATTTGAAACCTACAATTAAGTCATCAGTCGTCCACTGGCGCAGAGCTAATTTAAGAAACATGTTTTAAAAACATCGTTCATTTTTCGCTAATCAAGTAAGCGCGACGACGTCAGTTTGCCGGACACGGAAAAGAGCTCGAGTGTTTACAATGGAGCTGAATAAAGTGACATTTGGTGAAATAATAATTTACGGCGGATGACGAAAAACTTCGTTGAAATTGATGAGTAGGACAGCCCATGTTGCACACGCTGCGAATCTCAAGGCTCGGATTAGGCACGTGGTAAGAGCCAGTTGGAATTTCAAACTGGTCTGATGATTTGAATAAAATGGATTGAAGTATGGCCAGACAAACGAGTCAGTTGGACCAGTCTTTTATGCCTACCGTACCCTCAGACACCAATCACGCACAGGCATACGATAAGACGTGTAATAGGCGGGCAACACGGATCAAAGTCAGGTAGTATAACCACCACCTGTGTTCTGTGACGAACATCGCCATCATTAACCACTCCCCCTCTGCATAGGATGAAGAGGGCATTTAAAAGCAAAGCTATCGTACTCGCAGTCATCGATTTTCAGGCACAGGCATTAGAACGTTTGTTTTAGCACATGGAAGTGCAGAGTATGGTGTGTTTAAAATGAACCATTTGAAAGTAGCATTGAGACTCTGCTGAATTAATGGAAGCTGTGGACATAAATCGAGAAAACGCTTCTGTGTTGGCGTTGAACAACTAGAGCCCTATACTCTGAACAGCATCGCGACGCTATGAAAGTCAATTGAATCATGAACGTAAATGGAAGTGGCTATATATTAGTAGACAGCACTACTATATTTCTCCAATGCATGGACTATCATACTATACAATATGTACAAGTAATAAAATTTGAGGGTCTCGAAGTCCAATATTAGTACTTTTACAGGATATAATACGAGCTAAATATCGTCCAGTGTCTGCCACCACTGCGCTTCGGATAATTTTTGTAAATCATGCCATAGTTACTGACTTAATTTCGAACGTCGTGAGTAAAGTCAGCGGCAAGTGGGGCGGTAACTGTTGAAAAACAACACCTTAGATTTTATCACTTCAATTGAAGTCTAGCAGGAATTTTGGCAGAGTCAGAAGGGTTAGTAGGAAATGTTGTATGTTAAAGGGTCGTGTCAGTGCAGAAAAACTATCTTAGTACTTAAATATGACCATCAAATACCTTCACTTTCGTAATGAAAGCATTGTTGTCATTCGCACCTTTACCTTCAAAAATAACGGCCACGACGGAGCGTCGACTCAATCAACGAAACTTAGAGCACCACGAGAAAATAGACACTCAATATAACGACAAACAAATAGGGAAGTAACTCAATGATGATCAAATTCTAAAGTCTTGAAAAACTCTTAGAAAAATGAAAACAATTTTTTTACCAATTGGGAATCTTTGTATCGGCTCTTGGGCTGTAATCGAAAACGAAACTCTGTAGAAGTTTTGCCCCCAGTTCAGCTCAAGAGAGTTTGCATAAGTCGGAAAGGGAAACGACAATATCAAATTTTAATAAATGTCACGTGGCGTTATCTTGTTCCGAGAGATACCTGAAGACCTCATATTATTGGACGCCATCCCGAGACATAAGGAAGGGCCGCTGCCTGGCACGCACGGGATATTTGATACCCAAACGATCGAGAACTCTAAACAACACGGACCTAAGCTCATCTAATCGGACTTTGTTGAGACAACACTTGGAGTTTTTGTGAAGCAATAGGTGCCACGAATGGTAGCCTGACTGACTGAAGCAATAGGTGCTACTACACCAGGCCTGACTGACTGAAGCAATAGGTGCCACCACACCAGGCCTGACTGACTGAAGCAATAGGTGCCACCACACCAGGCCTGACTGACTGAAGCAATAGGTGCCACCACACCAGGCCTGACTGACTGCAATGTTGTGCGCGTTGAAACTCGAGGTCGACCGGCACAAGGTTCTCCGGTAGGATGTTTTTTCCTGCAGCTTTATGCACTTCATTTAGCTTCAGGATCAGTAATCAAGAACTGTGGTCTTAAGGATTGCGATACGAGAAAGTGCCTCAGGAAAATAAGCTCCAAAGACAAAAATTTCGTCACCCATTGTTTTTCTAAATCCAGTTATTTAATACGTTCATCAATCGAGTTTCAATGCTGTGACAACACTCTAGATTATATATGCAAGTACTGAACAGCCATCAGTTTTTATTCAGAGCTGGCAAGGTATAAACTTGTTTCTTAGTCGCTTCACTACAATGAGATGAAAGTAAGAAGATTCGGAAGTACAAAAAGAGACTATTGCATTTAGTTAGGCTAAGGGACACGTAGTGAAGAATGTAGCTACATTTATTAGTATCATGATGCCCTGTTATGCGGGTCTACAAACAATGGAAACAATCCGGTACGTACGGCAATTGGTATCGAAATTGTGGTCGGAAGAAAATTCGTGTGTCACGAATTATTGGCCAAATTAGCTTTGCATCAAGGATGGAACTACGGTCAGACATCTTTGATAGCCCTTCTTCTGCTGCTTCTGAAGGAAACGGCAGATTTTAACTTCGGCCCGCAAGAGCACCCGTTTAAAAACTGAGCATAAACGCCCGCACATTGCACTGTAGAAGAGTGGATAAGTGTCATGTGGCCAGATGAATTACAATTTTGTGTCTATAGCAATGATGCTTGCCATCATGTTCATCGAACACCTCACGAGGCATTCAATGAAGCTTGTGAGCGAGGAGCGATTCAAGGAAATGGAGAAATTATCATATTATGAGTCTATTTCAACTACTCAGAAATGGGTTCTTCAGTTGAGGTATCCGTCAAAATGAGCCAGCATGGCTACATTGAGCTGATGGATAACAAGTTTCGCCATTTTTACAGTATCTGAATGAAGAAAGACATGTTACTTTGCCTATCTTTCAGGAGTACAACTGCCGGGTGCATCGGGCTAAAACTGTCATTAATTGGCATCACAGTGATCCAGGATATATCAAGCACTTATAATGCCAGCTAATTCTCCAGACACGAACCCAATAGAAAATTTAGCAGACCACGTAGAACAGGAAGCTAGATACCGAGAAGATCGTCTACGTACTGTGGCCGCACTACGAGATCATTTGATGCAAGAGTGATTTAAAATCGACTAGATGTATGTACATTAGGCCACATGCAGACTCAATGCAGCGTAGGATTTATACCGTTATCCGTACTCTAGGAGGTCCTACACCGTATTAGTAGAAGGTGATTAATTTTTTGTTCATGGAACTTATTTATTTTCAAAGAGGTAATACTTGGGAAAACATTATAATGAAAAAACAAATATAAAATAGCTAGTTGAATCAAAATATATATTTCCAGCCTGGATTAATTTTTTTCCTCGCACTCTCACTATTTTCATGGGTGATTATGCTTCTGTTATTAATTAGTAACTTATTGAGTACTAATACATACAAATAACGTTCAAATGTTGTGGTAAGGGAGTGGTTTGGAAGTATTTTTTCGACACTATTTTCCGGTTTGAAAAAGCTATTGAATCCGAAAAATCCCGTCATGTATGATTTTCCACAATGAACAGAAGTACTAAAAGACTTTATTAGTTTTGCGCGCCAAGACATTTTTTTTCATCAGAAAATCTAAATTATGGTCACTGTTTTCTGCATATGTGAGCCAGCAGCTGTCCAAAAGTCTTAATATAAACGTTGAAACATAATTTTTTTGTTGAGCTTTTACTGAGCATGACTTTACGGTAACAAGTCGTGGTTTAATTTAGGATTTTCCATTTCGGGAATGGATCAAAGTCTCACAAAACTTCCGTTTCATTTCGGTAAATCTTTTCGATCGACAGTTACTTTCTATAAATTCGTTCAGTACTTACTTTATTTCAATTCCTTCATACGATAGTAGCGTTCTATCAATTCTTTAATTCAATGATAGATTTCTATCAATTCCTTAAGTCCATGATAGTGTTCTATCAATTTTTTAATTTAATGATAGCTTTCTATCAATTCCTTTAAGTCCATGATAGCGTTCTATCAATTCTTTAATTCAATGATAGCTTTCTATCAATTCCTTCATTCAATAGTAGCATTCTATAATTCCTTCATTCAATAGTAGCGTTCTATCAATTCTTTAATTCAATGATAGCTTTCTATCAATGCCTCCATTCAATAGTAGCGTTCTATCAATGCCTTCATTCAATAGTAGCGTTCTATTAATTCCTACATTCAATAGTAGCGTTCTATCAATTCTTTTCTTCACTGGCTTGGCATTTTTTGCTTGGCCCCGAACGTTCTCCACGCTCTCTCAAAAGCACAAAATAAAACTTTCACCTTAGGACTTATAACCGTAAAACAGTTTAAAAAATAACACAGCATGGAAATTTTCATTCTGTTCATCGGATAAACCCTTAGTATCGTTATTTTAACTTCAATGTTTTCCAACCGTCTGCCGTCTTGAACGTGCTGAAGCGATGTGTACTGTCTGAAGTTTTTTCTTTTGAAAGAATTGCACGTTGACTAGAAATAGTTAATTGAATGACTATGCGTTCTAGTTCTAACAAAGTAGGCCGGCACTCTGAGAATTATTCGGTGCTTGTATTCTTAGAGTATACTTTCATTTTTTTAAACTGAAACACAACTGTGAAACGTGGGAGACGCGTATAAACTAGAGATCATGAAAATTACGATGTGTCTCATGGAAATGTGCTTCATAAATATGTCTAAGACTGTAAAAGCTGCAACCACAAATTAAAACAACCGAAAATTGCAATTGTGATAAGTTATGAAAACAGAGCGATCGATAGATTTTTCCAAGTCACCATTGCTTTGATTTTGCTTGAAATATTCTCACTCGTCATGACAGTGTGTGATTCAAAATTTTTTTATAAATCTGGGTCTATAATTTCTTATAATTTAACCCGAAACTCAGCCCTAGGATTTTCTGCTGATTGCACTTCCCAAGACGAAAGCTTCCACTCCTCTTCCAACGAGACATTCGCTGCAGCGTAGCTCTGATACGCTTTTGGTTTATTTATTAAATTTACATCGACGGAGCGTGAGCCATTCGTCGGTGCTTCAGAAGAGCGTTCGAGCCCACACGTGCAGATGCTGAGTACTGCACCACTGCCCCAATTGGCGACGCTTGCCGGCCCTCCAGAGCTGTGGTGGTCAGTTTGCTCAGGCCTTCACAATTGGCACAGAATTATTCGGTCTGTCCGCAACGCATCAAGTCACTTGTGCACTTTCTGACTCGCCCAGAAAGGAAGAGGATGGGTGCCTGAAAGGATAGAACTTCTGCGAGAGGTCGCATTGTTGGCCGCAACAGTCAATGTGCGGTGGTGAGCGAAGGAGGGAAAATGTTGTACGATTTTGTAGATTTTTTCTTAAAACCTTACACACGAATGTGAAGAAAGTCAAGGAATTCTCGTTGATTAGCTATAATTTGTGATAACTGGTACAATAACGCCAGTTTACGCCAAACTTGGAGCTTTTTAAATGAAATTAAACATTTGCAGTAACTCAAGGTAACATATGAATAAGCCTAATTCATCCTTGTGTTGTTTTACATACTTCCTTTATAAAATTCTGCTTTCAACATGAAAGGAATTCCTTACAGATTAATCAACGACTTCTGAGAAGTCAATCAAAGTTTTCTCTCCGTAAATCATCTTTGCTTGAATGAAACATTTCTAAATTGCATCAACGCTTCTACATACGAGAAGGCAGAATTTAGAGTGATTGCAGCAACGAACCGTTCTTTCAATCAGCTGAACAAAAATGCTGTAAGAACGGATTTTGATCTACATCTTTAATATACGAAGCTTTAGCCCATCGAGATTGTACATTTTACTTCCTGGCGGGCTTTCCTTTTTTTGTCCTACATATTTTGTCCTACATAGTATCATGGTGTTGGTTTAACCACCGTAATAATGATTATATTCATAATCAAATGCGGTTTCGTTTCTGCAAAAACCTATAATTTTACTCTGTTGTAACTGGAAAGCGTTTGCAGTTTAAAAAAAGGGCAGCATATGCAATGTTCAGCCACCACCTATTTATGCCGCAGGTAAATATGCAATTAATCATCTATGTCGCAGATGAACAAAAAATTAATGATCAATGCTGAAGGGGAATTTACAATTAATCATCTAGCAGCAAGGAAATTCGATTTCATTGTTTTTCATCAGTGCTTCAGGTACGTACGTAGATCTAAAAAGAGAAAAAAGTTAATTGAGAATTTTTTCGTAGAAAAGAGAGCTTCCACCTACTCAGTGTCTGTCCTTCTCCTCGTACCTGCATCGCCCTAATGTCCCCGTACCTGCATCGCTCTAATCTCCACGTACCTGTATCGCTCTAATCTCCACGTACCTGTATCGCTCTAATGTCCACGTACCTGTATCGCTCTAATCTCCACGTACCTGTATCGCTCTAATCTTCACGCACCTGCATCGCTCTAATCTCCACGTACCTGCATCGCTCTAATCTCCACGTACCTGCATCGCTCTAATCTCCACGTGCCTGCATCGCTCTAATCTCCACGCACCTGCATTGCTCTAATTGGCAAAGAACTTTGACGAAGGGCCGCTGCATCGCTCGCAATGCGTTCTGACAATGTGGTGTCTGGTGCTGAGGAGCCGTTTTCAAGTAGACGTGACTTGCGAGTGTAGCTTCATAACGTGAATTGCGAATATGATGTGAAGTGATATTAAAAACTAGCTCGCGCATAGGATTTACAAAGATTCGCAGGGTATAACGCTCAGAAAATTTTATTCAGAATATATTATTATGAAGCTGTAAGCTTAAAAAAAGCGTTTTAGATTTAAGCCGCTCGAGAATCGTGTACGTAACTCTGAAAACAATGTGATGGAGTATTCGTAAATTAAGAAATTTTATTTTGAGAAATGTGGAATATATGCATCTAGTTTCATTTCAAAAATCAGCAATTATTTTACATTTTTCAGCTCTACTTTCACTCCGGATAGGAAGATCATCGAATAATACCACACTTTCGCTGCTCATAATCCTTCCGAAATGTTACAAAAGTCGCTCAGCTTGAAGCTCTAGCAAAAGTCCAGGTCCTGAAGGCTCGAGAAGTTCAGCGTGCCAGCGCCCCACAATGGAGCTGTAAACCCAGCCCTCGTGACTCCAAGGTCCGTCTGCAAGCGAGGCCTTCTTTTCCTTGAAAAGGAAGGAATTTTGATTTTATTGAGCCATAAAATATGCGTTACTCCGAAGCGAACTCTGTCGAAATGACAAATGAAAATAAATTTCTCGCCCGAATTACGTTTCTGCACAAGCGGTTATAGTAGGTGGTCGCCCCCCTCCTGCCTATAAGGATCGCTGAAGTTTATGACCACGTTGAACTGTAGGAAATGCACTTGATTAGTTTAGTTCTAATCAATCATGAGCTCACGCTCCACCATGCAACAGTCCAATTGTCCGACACTGAACAAATTTTCTTTACAGGACCTACCAACATAAAACAATTCATCATCGCATTAATTCAGTTACTGCTTGTACAATGAAATTAATAGCGTAAGAGCGAAAATGAGTTTTCAGAGAGCCACCCCAGCGCAGTACAGGATCGTGCAGAATTGCGATAGGGAGAATTATCACCCAAAAACACCGTAACAGCACATACGTGTGTCATCATTAGCGCTGCAGTCGTCGGGAGCCCTCGACCGTATGCAGAAGTTTCAAGAGCATTTCGAATAATTGATGCCTGAAGAGGAAAATCCAAGTGGCAGGCGCAAATTATTCATCGTGCAGCTCGTAATCAGGATACAAGTGATAACTCTGCTGGGAATATACCTTGTGCAAGGAACGATGGCCGTAAGTTGATATTTAGTGTGCTGACACAGACGTTTGCGTATGGCACATGCTGGACGTTAGGTGATGTTTTATTGGTGGCTTGATTCAAGTTTTTGTTCAAATGAGCCAGAGTATAACTAATTGAATTCGAAGCAAATATTACAATGTTTGTTTGATTATTCGCACGTTTACTTCTCTTCCCTGACAATGGCATTATGAGGTAGAGAATTTTTAACATTGTCGTATGATGTCAGTGGCACATGAGTGGGGAGATGTTTTTACATGAGTGCTAAACCTGTAGCAATATTTCTGTGAAAGAACAAAAACTGAAGTTTTCTGTAAGCGCCGTTCAATCCTAAAGCTATTGGTTTGATTAATCTGTCAGCTATCCAGAGTGCTTTTACCCCAAAATTACACGTAAACTGTGAAAAATTATTTTAAGTTTGTTACAAAACCTCAATAGAATATTTAAAACGATTGCCCTTCTTTTTAGGGACAAAATACCTGTCGAAATAACATTATTTCCCTCCACCAAAACAAAGCAAGTCATGACACACCCAAATTCATCCACCACAGCC
>VOMN01125781.1:0-17788 GCA_014899125.1 Orchestia grillus
GTAGGTTTTCGTGTAGGTAGGTCTGTATGAAGGAATGGCCCGCCGGTCCTTTGATGTACCTTACGGGGCGTCGTCATTGAGAACTCCGGTGGTAAACATGCTTTGACGTTTTTTCTATACTGATTCGCCAAGCTAGCCAAAGGACCTTGAAGAAAAATTTTCACAACAAAAAAAAAACACATAAATTGAGCAAAATAGGACGATTACTTTCAAACTTTGAACATTAATCTGCAGAAATAAGGGTAATTTGAGTAAAATATAAGGTAAAATCTGAAGATTACATAACATCTGTTTTACAACCAGCTGATTTAA
The DNA here is from genome assembly GCA_014899125.1 of Orchestia grillus. Lineage (NCBI taxonomy): Eukaryota > Metazoa > Arthropoda > Malacostraca > Amphipoda > Talitridae > Orchestia > Orchestia grillus. The sequence continues at coordinate 313 of VOMN01125781.1, forward strand.
CACTGGTAATCTGTCCAGAATATAGAATTACAGACAGTTAGATCCCTTGGATCATCACGGCAAAAGAAAAAAAAGAAGGTGATCTGTCTAGAGCACTGCAAACTACAAAGTCTGCAGTACAGCAAATTTACCAGACCGGTCGGTTCATTATAGAACCTCAGATACTTAGATCCCTTGGATCATCACGGCAGAAGGAAGAATGCAGTGCAGCAAGGGGCAAGGAACAGACGAAGGGTCATGTATTTTTGAGGTCTTGAAGTTTTATGTTCTTTTCAAATCTAAGAAGTGAAACTTCATTTATTTGTGAAGGGCGTTAAATTATTCAATAAGAAAAATAATGGAATTACTTTTCGACAAGAGGATTTCAACTAAACTGATCAACTGATTGAGCAAATTTGACAAGAATTTTGACTAAATGGAATTTTTCTAGGTTACACTTAGTCATATTAAATTTAGTTTCACTTATATCTAATCAGTAATGACTCAAATTAAATTTGTAGATTTTAGGTTTGTTGATAAAAATCATGAGTAAGTTTTACATCAGAACCCACATAAAAGGAATGTAACAAATTGAACTTTTTTAGTGTATTTGCACTTAACATGGTATGAATGAATGAAAATAAAAATAACATGGCAAAAATAAACATGAAACATGGCTCAAATGAATGTTTTGAAGACATAACTTAATCTTTTCTAACTTTACCTTTCTAACCCAACTTAGAACTGAACCCAACTAGACCTAAGGTCCTAACCTATCCTTGATTAACCTAATTAACCTTTGTTCATTGCATTAAGAAAATGCTAAGAATATTACCAAAATGTTCCCAGAATTGTGTGATGGGTGTCTTATATTAAAAATTAACCAGTGTTTATTATGTCTTCAGTTTTTTTTTAAATGTCTCAGTAAGGTGCTGAGAGTTTGCTATAATTGATAGTAATTTTTATTAATTTTTGTGCTGTGCTTCATAATGAATGCTAATTCTATAAAAAATATATTTGTAATATATTTCCTTTTAATTCTGTTGCAATCTATTACTAGAAAAATATATTATTAATTGAATTAATTTTTGATTTGCGTTGGCAAATTATACAAAGCATTCTATTTCTTGTACCGCTTTCATTTTGATACCATAGGATAGGATTTTCTTAGTTGTAGGAATGTATTTTTGGAAGGCTTTTAAGGAAAGGAGGTTAATATTTACCATACTGGGCCCAACTACGCTGTGCTTCCTATTCATTGTGCATTATTCAGTTTTGCACTAGTAGATAAGATTTGCTTCTGAGTGGTGGAAACCTATTTTCAAAGGTTTCAAAGCATAAAAAAAATTTTGCTGAAAGATGAAGCCATTCCTTTCCAATACTTATGACACAATGAGGCTAACTTCAAGAAATGTCTGTGCATAGTTTGACTCCAATATTATTGTTACACTGGGTTAAATTGACCAAACAAACTTACCCTGATGTAATGTCCTCCAAACAACCACAAGGAAGTATATCAGAGAGAGACATGTTTTACTGTATACATTAATTTTTCATAATTTTACCTAATCAAATATTGTTTAGAAATTTTTTTTTACCACTCAGAAAAAAGTTCCTATCCAATGACATCAAAATAAAGGTTGTGCAATGAATAGGATGCTCTGTGCAGTTGACTGAATTAAAGTCATTTCTAACTGAACAAAAGATTGTGAAAGATAAGAATAATTTTTGCATGAGGACACTGTGAGAGATTATTGTTTGTCTTCCAATAGACTGACTAAAGAGATAGAACTTGCTAGGAAACCTTGCTCTGGCTTGGCAGTACCCATGGAAGCCTCCAATGTGTATGATCCAATTGCTGAGTCAGGCACGGGTCAACTGCCACACGGACAGGAAGTTTCTGAGGTGAGGTAGTGGTTATTGTATGTGAACTTGAAATTTGTGTTGAAAACACTTGAAGTAAAATTAATAATATTGTCAATGACTGCATATAAATTTTGTTTTATTTCCAAGATTAAACCTGGATGATGTATTTTGTGTAATTTATTAGGAATGTTTTTTGTTAAATCCCAATTATTGCTGCAGTGTAAATTAAGGCAATTGACTTTCATATTTCCACATACTTTTTCAAGGGTCTCTCAGTTTATGTTCAACTTGTCCTTCAATAAACTTGCTCATTCTCCATTGGAGGATTTGAGAACTGCTCTTCTTTGATAATTTTCTGGAGTTGAAGCCATGAAGACATCTGCACAGACCCCAATACACAAATTCTGACAACACTTTAGAGATTTTTTTATATTTTTTGTATTTTAATTGGTAATGAACAAAGGATAATTATGTTAATCAAGGTTGTCAGATTAGGCTGAATTAGGTAATGTTAGATTATGTTAGGTTAAGTTATTTTAAGAAAGGTTAGGTTTAATTTGGAAAGGTTCTTTTACTATATAAATATAGAAGCACCTTTGTGATACACAACTTGCTATGAAATTATTGTTAACTCAAAATATAATAATTTGGTGCCAGATTCATGTTCATATTTGTAATTGACAGAAATATGCTAGGAAAGAGACATTCAACACGTTTCTGTGATGGAGTTTCCAATGTACAAATTTATGAAAATGAGTTATTTTGAATAACCTGTCTTATGCTTTTTCACTTCCAACAAGTTATATTAGGTTATGTTAGGATTTTGTTTAGCAAGATTGGTTAGGATAGGTTTGTTTTGTTATTCTGATTTGATGTAATGTGCAAATAATGGTTGGCAGAATTTTTGTTAAGGTGGCCTTTAGATTTTTGCCTTTTGCATCATTTAATTGCATTATTATGTCGATATTTTGAGTAACTTTTCATATATCTATCTTCATCTATACTTTGACCCTTTCAAAAATGAGTTAAATAAATCCTTTCCAATAATACTAAAATTTAAGCTGTACAATGAATACAACATCCTCTGCAGTATGCCAGCTTGGAGTAAATATTTACCATTATTTGTGTTATTTTTATGCAATGCAACTGTAATGGAATATGATATGCATTACATGCTGATCCACATTTATTCTTGTATTCATATTTTTAATAAGGAAATATATTTCTAATTTGCAATTGCATCAGTTTCATGACATGTATGATTTTTATTGCTGTCTCATTTGTTTCTCCTTGCTTCATTTACAGTACTGTAAAATTTGAGCATTGTTTCGTATTTATTACCAAATGAGCTAATTGATGTTACTATGGAAGTTTTAGAAATAGGATTCTAAAAGCAGCAGTTTCTTATCTATTCTGTATATAGTATTAGCTAAACTCTTGAACAGTTGTAAGCATTGGTACTTTCCCTAAGAAAGTGTTGATCAAGATCATAACATGCTTTTTATTATTAAGAAAACATGTATTTTGTATTGACTGATGCTAGCATAGGTTTTTGTTTACCTTTCATGTTTGCACCTTGTTTATTGCTGCCATCCTTTTATGAAGCCCAGAGGTCAAGCTGCTTGTTCTTCAATCTTAATTTTAGTCTCATTCTACAGGACTGTAGAATGGTATTTACCATGTATTTTAGAAACCGAAACATGTATGAAATTATTTTATTGTAACTGAAAGTAGTTATTATTTATCTAATCTAAGCATACTCAACTAAATGTTCTACTTAAATGTCTTAAAACAGCCTTCATTTTAGCCTCATTCGATTGAACTATTTTCTTAAGGGCAGGTAGATATGTGAAGCTGTTTTAGGATATGGAAAAATAAATAAATAATGAGTTCATATTGCACTACCTTTGGTGTGCATTCTCCTGCTCTACTATGCCTCTTCCCACTCTCTAGCATTCTCTCCTGGTGATGTTGAGTCAGGTTATGTGAGGTGAAGTTAGTCTGTAGTTTAACAAAACAGGTTCTACTTGGCTAATGATAACACGCAAAAATGTGGTCTGAACTTTTTGTAGTTTGTGTGAAGCCATTCTATTAGTATGACAGAATTTGAATATGTTTACATAAAATATATGTTATGCTCCAAAATATTTCAAAAATAGGTTTCTACATCTGAGAAATGAGGTCCATCCAATGTAACTAAAACTAAGGCTGTGCCACAATTAGAACTCTGTGAAGTGTGCCTAGGTATGGTAAATAATTACAAAGGATAAAAATTGAAAATTAGTTCATATATCATAACAAGTTGTACACCTACTCCTATTCTTTTAAGTCCCCTGCCAGTTATGTTGCAGTAAGTTAGGATAGTTCCCCTCTGTAGACCTAGTCTATAGTTTGCTATGGAGACTGATATCCCAAGGGAACACTACTTGGTTACCTTAGCTATAGTTGTAGCTATAGATGGTTACCTTCTCTGCCTTTAGGACTTCTATCTTTTGTGCCTCTTTGCTTCTTTCAATCTGCATACCTTCTATGCTAGCTCTTATTTGTCTTTCCTGAACTTGTGCAAGGGATTTTGTATAGGAAAACACCTTATACATAGACTCCTCTTCTCGATTGCCCATACTAATGATTAACTCATTTTGCCTTTTTTTGCATCACATTTTAAATTGATAGAGAGTGGTGTGTGAGGAATAAAAGGGTTTTAAGCAGGGCAGGCATTTTGAAGACAGCTTGTATGTGATGAGTGAAATAATAAAAAAAATGAGGAAAGAGTATAAAAAAGTATATGTATATGTCATTTTTAGGTAGTGAGAAAGCATGTTACACAGTGGACTGCTTGAGGTTTTAGATATTCTGAGAGAAGTAGGTTTCAATAGAAAATACCCCTCTGATGGCATAGGATAGGCAAATAGGGTTAGGTTAGTTAGATTTACCTACTCCATGCTATGGGGAGTGGTATTCACAGGGGGACACTGTTAGGTTACCTCAACTGTAAATTGATCTTTGGGACTTCTGTCTTCCAGGCCCACTTTCCTTTTTCCATTTTCATGCCTTTGCTGATTATTCTTTATATTTTTTTCCTCTTCTTTCATAACTTGCTATTTCTATATGCAGGGGACCTGTGTGGGAACAAACCTACATAGATTCCTTGTTTTCTACATACAAGACTAAATAGTCTCTGCTCTTCCAGTGCCAGATTGTTTGAGTCCCTGAAGTACTGCTATTTATACTACTATTGCATTGCGTACTTATCTGCATTTGCTGCTCATTTTCAATGAGAATATCAACTCCTAATTTGCAGTTACATAAGTTTTATGATCTTGTGCATAACTGAGGCTATAATTTTTTTCAAATTGTTTCATTTACAATACTGTTCCATTTTAGTGCACAGTGTAAAAAGTCTGTATTTGAATACAAAGGCAGTTTACCTGTTGAGTGACATAGAAACTGAACAGGTGAGGTGTTAAGGAAGTGAAACAGGGTTGCTCTTGTCTCCTTTGCTGCTTGATTTGTTCAAAGTGGAATTACCTGTTAATTGGCAAAGGAGGGTTTGAAACTGTTGATGGTGAAAGAAAGAGTTCTATGTTGTATGTTGATGACATTGTTGTCAGTGATTCATGCCAGGAATTACAGGAAATGCTTGATATTGTCAATGCAAAGTTTAGTGTTGATGAAAGTTGACTTAGGGTTATGAATGAAGGGGAAACTGTTTGGGAGACTGTTAGGGAGACCTGGCCAGTAAAGATTTGCTTCACAGTAACATTAGAGATCACACTAACAGCTATGGTTACCCAGTGCATTTGACAGATTTTAAAAGTTAAGTTAGATGTGATACTGTAAATTTGAAATTATTGGTGCATTTTAGTTCATCTTAAACTATTTTTTTATAAGTCATGATTCATCTGTGCCTCTGAGTGATTTAGGTTAGCTTAATTCAGTGCAGTCATCCTTTCTAGTCAAATTTATTGAGTGTTGATCTACAATAATTCTGTCATTTTAGTCATAGCTGTGTTTTCAATTTTAGTTTTAAGAGTACCTAATTTGTTCAATGCTATGCATTAAATTCCTTTTCTCTTTTTTATAGTGTCTTTACTGATTATGAGCAATGTAGTGCTGGAAACTTTCAAAGTTTTTAAAAAAATATCGAAACTAGTATGTTCTTTCCATTCCTTTGTGAATTTCGAGTTAACTATGGTTGCCTCAAAATAAACCAATATCTGATGAGATGAGACTGTTTAATACAATGCAGTTATAGAAAAAAGAAGAGAATGTACTTCAGGCATCTAGGGTACATGATAAGTGAAGATGTAGGGTGAAAAGTAAAAGCTGAGAAAGTTGTGAATGCTAGGCAGTGGGGTTGAAGGTCAAGTACCTTGTGTAGCTAAGTTGGACACCAATGAATACAAATGTGTTGGAGGAATTGGGCCATATTTAGGAGTACTTAGTTTTATGTATGATGTGAACATTATGGCCTGAAATTTAAAGTGACCTTTAAAATCTAGAGGTGATCAACAATCAGGTAGGTTGTTTGGCAGTAGGTGCTAAAAAATGGACGGCTGTAGAGGCCCAGCCATGATAAATTTTCTTGACCTTCCAAATATTGTTTGCTTTTTGAATAACTGGCTTTACCATTCATACCCTCTCTTGATTGAATATTGCATGATATAACCAAAGGTGGTACTCTGAGAATTCTCTTGATAACCTCTTTGTTAGAGGTTTGATTGCTAAAGGGAATGTATAGGCTATTACATAAGCACTGGCTGATGTCACCCTGAACTTTGAGTTCATGCAGTTGTACTAGGTTTCATCGAGCTGTTGAACTATAGTAAAAATTATTTTGCATTGTTTAGGACTGAATATAATTCCTATTAAACTTCTTTTACACAACAAACATTTCTCAAGTGCTCAAATATTTGCTGCCTTATATTGAGAATTTTGTCCAAACTTTATGATGTGGAGACATTGGGTCAAGTATCAACTATATATTTATGGTAGACAGGGTTTTGATGTGCTTGATGTCTTGTTTTTGTCTTTCTTCCTATCATTTTCATGTAATTTCTTACAGATTTCTTAGGCAAAAATACCTATTAAATCTGAAATAAATTTGCTTGTAAATATAGTGCTCATATTCATTAGTGAATTTTAATTCTATTTCATGACAAAGCAAGAAATATGAAGGCTTTTCCAGTAGTGCTGGTATATTTCAACAGAAAAATTCTCTGACATTGGCTTCTTTTTCTTCCAATGTTTAATGGGTAAGTCATTTTGGATAAGTATACATCTTTGAAGTGTTTCAAAGTTATCTCAATATTGAGAGTTATTATAAATTTTTCCTTTACCAGTTAAGAAGTCAGTTAAATATTTAGCATTGGTGTCATTGATGATGGTATCATTTTTTCTCAATTTGTTTTAACTCTTGTCATTTCTAGAGCAATCAGTAGGCATAAAAAAAGACATAAAGAAATATGAATTAACCAAGCCATATGTTTTGTGGTAGGCATGGTTGATGGTAGGTAAGACTCACTGTTGAGTGGCATTTGTTTTCCTCTATGGTAACCATTTATGCTGTGTCAGCCTGGTGCACGGAAATACCTCCATGTGCTACAGATGCTCACGTCATGTGATTTTCTTAAGCTGTCCCATTTTTGGGTATCAGAAGTTATTGTTCTCTATGCAAGGTTATTGTTAACATCTTCTCTTATAATGTTGTTTAACAGTTCAACTGTTATTTGTACTTGTACACTGTTGTCTCTAACACACTACTGATTAATGTAAAAATGAATTTAGTGGAACAGTTTCACAATATTGCTATTTTTTAACTGAAGTGCGTTTAAGTAGGATTGAAAGCTTGTTAGCTTAGTAAATATTATATAAATAGAGAAATTTACATGACTGCTTAAATTACATTTGCCAACTTCGAATTGATAAAATATAATTTAACTATATGATAAACCCATAACATCAGCTGTCATATTAAATGCCTTTAGGTAGTGACTCAATCTATTTGTATTAGCAGTTCATGGAAGCCTAGAATGAAGGAACTCTATAACTATAAACTTGGTATATAACAATAATGACAATAAAATAATTATAATAATAACAATTAAAAGAGCATATCTAGAGAAATAATTGAATTTTCTCTTGATTAGAAAATGCCATAGAGAAATATTATTCAACAATTATGAAGACAAGTACAAGCATTGAGTTACATATATGGAGTATGAACATGGAGCCAGTGGCACAGTAACGTTACAATCTCTGGAAAATGAAATCAGTTTATTTTCTTATTGATCTAGCAGAGCTTCATGACTTACTCATTAAAACCCTTCCTGTGTAGTATTTTCAACTAATACCAATCATGTCTACAGCAGTCATTCTCATTAGCCTTAGTATTGATAGTATTGTACAAAAAAGCTTTTTAAACACTGGTCTGCATTTTTTAACTTTTTTCAAAGGTTGAAGATTTCAAACTGATTTATGATATCTGTTGAATTTAAAAATGCCAATAATTTTTGCCTGCCAGGTTAGATTTTTAAAATGTGCTAGGTTATGTATGGTCTCAGAAGAAGTAATATAACAGCCAATATTCAAGTTCCTATGACTACCTGCACAGCCCATTAATGGTGTCTGATATTTAGTGGCGCAAACAGTAGTGAATGTGTCATACCATGGAATAGCGCTACCAAGGTTGGTGGGATGTAAACTTTCTCACAGATTACTGCTGGGGCTTGGAACAAGATGTGGTAACTGCTCAGCACAAGAGGGAGTCCCTGAACATCCATGGATAGCTTTTAATTTGTAACAGCTTTGAATTTATTGGCATAATTTCAGTTTCATGTTTCACTTAGTGATTGGTTAATTAACTGAGGAAATAAATTTTATTAAAATAGTTATATGAGGCCCCTGAGCTGAACATGGCAATGTGTCATTTTTTAAAATGGCAGAAAATGCATATGAAGTTTTTTGTCCTTCCATAACCGATTTTGAAAAAATTATTTATTTTTATATTTAACCATACATTTAGCAAGCTTTGGCCTTGCCTGCCATCTACACAGCAAGAGACATCCATATGAAAGTGTGGCATAGCATTATCTACTAAATGAAAAAAATGGTACATTTGTGTGTTCAGCTTGCAGGGTTTCATATAATTCCAATGTGGGTTTGTATCTACAAAACTTAATCTGACTGGGGGAAATGAGTATGATTTTTGGATTCAGCATAACAACTGACCATGAATCAGTTATCACATGTATGACCTTGAGAACTTTGCAGACCAGTGGGTTATCTATCTTGTTAATTGAAATACATTCTTTTGCTCCTGTAATTGTCAGTAGGATTATTTCAATTTTTATTTTTTCAAGTATCTGAACTGCTGACTATAAATTGTTATTGTTCATTGTAGCAGCAAAATTGTGAAATTTTATAATTTACACAAATATCTTTTCTAAAGTACCAAAGTTCAGTTTTCCATTTGTATTCTGCCAGTGTGCATTGGGTGCAGCTACGTGTGTTGTGATCTCCAATTAAGCTACTTCTGTATTGCTGACAACCTGTTGCAAAAAAAATTGAACCTTTTACGAGGATACCTGGCAAAGAATTTGACTCAGTTTGCATGTAAAACCGGAGAAAATGAGCACCAGTATAAATATTTATCACCTTTAGTTTTCACCTTTATGATCTACATTTTGAGCTGCAGCATAATAAAATATTTCAGTGAAAAGCTCGCATTAAAAATAGCCCATTGAAATTTGAAGCTCTTGTATGTTTTGGGTGCCTGATAAAGGTAGAAAATTCCTCGAATCTTTCAATGGCTTTTTTGATGTTCAAATGGTGCAACACCATCTGTATTTTGTCATGGATACAGACATGGGGAGGGNAATTGCTTGCTTTAAAATCCATTTTTCTTTAGTGTCTGGTAAGCCAGTGGAGTTAAAGCTTCAACTGAACACAAATTCTAGTGGAGAAAGTGAATTTGTAAAACAAAGCATTATTCATACAGGCATCCTAAACTGTTAAAATCATATATATATGGCCCTTGACAGAAGTTTTTAATCATACCTGTGAAACAATTTCCACACAATTGTAATATTTTTCTAGTCATATAATATCTAAATTACTTGTACAATATTTTAAATGTTTAAAAAAAAAGTCATCTTGGGTCAGCGTGGAATTAGATGGTGAGTTACTGATAAGCAGTTGTAACGGTCACATGTAGGAAGTCGTGCCAAAAGTCAGTGAGATCTCAGAACATCTATGAAGGGGAATAGTTCAGCTCCATTCTAAAGGAGTATCATACAGAAAAATTTCTACTCAAATTAATGTGCCATACCCTACCATTTGTTTATTTATTTATTTATTTATAAGTTAAAGAAATACAACTTAACTGTTAACTTAACCAAGGCCAGTGCTCTGTCTGAAATTTTATGGACAGCAAAAAATTGAACAAAAGTCCAGGCCTTAGGTTTTATGTTTCATTGGTCAGCTGGTTGCTCTAAGTGGAGGTGATACGTGATGGCTCTCCTAGTACTTTGTCATGGTAATCCCGAACTTTAACTCCCTTAGCCTTACAGGCCACTTCATAGTCGGCACTGTATGAGCTCCCATGCCCATTTTACCAAATTGGTGAAGCTTGCTTGATATATTATGTGCTCTGGTTTCTTAACTAGGTTTTCTGTGACGTTGGATTTTTCCAGTAGCTTGAGCTGACTTAGACTATACTGATTTTACTTGAGGAGAGAGAATATGAACATAAAATGCATATCTGGATACAACCCAAATAGCTCCATGGAAATTTGGTCTTTGGTTTCTTTGAATTTTACTGAGGAAGATTGAAAATAAGCACATGATGACTCACTGCAAGCTTGAAACTGATCTGGGAACTTTTGGAACAAAATTGAGTGAAAAGCCATCAGTAGAAAACTTCACAAAAATGGGATAGAACGTTTTACACCCTGTAAAACTTCCATTACACTCTGTGAAATTCCCATGTTACACAAAAAACATGGGGTCATCTAAGTTTAGCAAAAGAACACTTGGAGGAAGGACATGCATTGTGGAAGACCAATTGGTCTGATGAGACCAATATTGAATTGGGTATGTGCACACTAAAATATTGGACAGGTGTCTCATTCCAAGTGAAACATTCCTAAAAGTAAAAATGGACAATCCAGCAATATAACGAACTTTAAATATGAGGAAAAAATAACATCTGAATGATTTATGAAGAACAAAACTGATACTCTTGTGTGACCAAGCCAATTCCCAGACCTTACTCCTATTGAACATCTTTGGGGAACACTGAAGAAGAAAGTTCATCTCAGAAGTCAAATGAATCTTGAACTGAAGAAAGTATGCATTAAAGAATAGGCTCATTTACCACTGCAAGTTTGCAAACATCTAATTTCATCATATGAAACTGTCTCTGAGGAGTTATCGCAACAGAGGTTTTTCAACAGAGTATTAAACATAAACATCAAAAATTGTTTTGATGGAGTACGTTTGTCCTGCATTATACCCTACATCTTTGTGTGTATATGAGACCATATGTGTACTAGTTAAGAGAAATTTTGTTTAATACATTCCCTTTACATAATAAAACATTGGTATTCTGTGTGAGTTATTGTATGTTGGCCTATAAGATGTTTATTAAAAATTAACTCTCTTGTGTGTAATTGCTTTTTTTCTCTCACTGTATCTAATATTCATTCATGACTGACTAAATATGCTCCATTCTTCACTCCGTCTTTGACCTTATTTTTTTTAACATAAATTTCAAATGATCATTGTGCATTGTAGTTGATCTTGCTTTTAGCTCTATAATTTCATATTCTAGCAACAATACATATATGAATACCTAAAATGAAAGTCAGGTCATAGGTTAAATCAACTGCATCTATTGACAGTGTTCTTAGATCTCTAGCAAGCTCAAATTTTCCCCCAAAACCTTTGTCATTCTTGATGTGAATGGTGTTTTTACATTTGTTTTTTCTACCTTCTTTCATATGGTGTTTTGTAATCATATGGTCTTTTTACCATATGGTCAGCATATGGTAATCAAGAGCTTGTGTGCTGAACCAATCTTATCTACAATGTGTGCTTTTCCCAGCACTGATGAGCCAGGTCACATTATCCTTGAGCTTGGCCAACTTCTCCTGCCATTGTTTTCTTGAGTTAATGCCTCATCAGTCACACTACCATCATGAGAACCCTACCTAGCATGTGGGACGAAATGCAGTGAAGAAACATTTTCTTGATTCATGTTTTTGATGAACAATGTTACACTGTCACGTATATTTTATACTCCTTTGTTGTCCACCGGACAGCCCAAAATCAACCAGAATGTCTCACAGCTGTTATTCATTTATTATTTTGAGTATTTATAGCTATGCTATACAACATGCCTCAGAAGCCACCATCACATTCCCAGTGCCATAAAAATTGACTGGCTGTTGAATGGTCCTATTCATCATTAGTTTTTGTACATGGACATGAGAAATTGGAAAGTAGATTTGTTCAACTTTAATTTTTTTTATCTTATAGAAGGGTAATTACTAGATATGTTGTAGCTTGTTCAAATTCATGTTTATGTAGTTTTATTATAAAGTACAGTAATGTTACAATTTGTGTCAATGTTATTAACTATTTAATTTGTTTCATTTCTCAGGAGAGTGCTGAAATTTGGATTCATATGGTCAGCCTTAATAAGTTCCAAGATAACTAAAGGCAAGCCGAGCAACTTTTTTTCCTTGCAACTTCAACATCACGCCTTGAGAGACTTGTCTTTTTTCTGTGGCCTTAAATTTTCCAGTTCTATTCACAAAAATGATGGTTCTTTACCATTCAGAGGTGTACTTCCCCAGTGTAGAAAGCGACAAATATTTTCTTCAGTGCATGCAATAAGAAATATTGATTTTAAGAAAATAATCAAAGCTGCAGCATTTTGTTCTGCATCATCTTCATCTTTTGAAAACATGTCTTCTTCTCAATTGAAAAAGGACTCTTTACCATGTCCATTTAAGGTGGGTGATGTAGGTGGCTTCTTTCTATTCCTGTGTATTTCTAATATGACTACATCTAAAGCTTTCTTATTTTCATTAATTATATGATAATAGGTATAATGTCTTCTACATATTTAACACATTGACTGCAATACGACCCACCGGTGGGTCATTTTGCCCCTAGGAAGATAGCATCATCGCAACCGTGTTAACTCAGTTCACAAAGTAGAATTAAAAAGCAGCAATAGCTGTGATAAGAACAATATTATAGAATTGTGCTTCATTTATTGATGTTTTACTGCTAGTTTATTTTCAGTTTAAACATTAAGTTATGAAAGTTATTCCTGAGTTATTATCAAGAAAAAATAATATTTCTCCTTGGTACCTACATAGTTAAATTCAAATTCAATGATTTCAGAGAGTGAATTTGGCCATGATTTTCTTCATTAATTCATCATTGTATTTACGTTCCCTTATAATATTTCATAACATTTATACTGAGTAGTATATTGAGTATAATTTTTGAAACATGTAAACCGTCATGCTGATTAAATTTTTGGTGAACCATATTACACATTGTCTTATGTCAGTAATTAGTGTGTGCATTTGCTGAAACTGAAATCAATTTCAGGGCAAACGGGATAGGTTCGATGGAGTGATTGTATCATCTGAACTAGAGCCAAGAGAGGCTGATACCTTCGCAGCATCTCTAACTGGTGAGCAAATGTAGCCTTGTAAGGTGCTCATCTTCTAGTAGTTCCTATATGCTAAATATTCAGTTACTTGAACTTTTTGAATTTGAGTGTCTTATTTTCTACATTATTTAAATTTTATTCTATTTGTATATATATATATATATATGACAGCATTCATTTCTAAATTGTTTAAATAATATTCTATTTGTGTGTATATATATATCAGCATACATGTATATCTGGACCTTTAAAAATGTCAGTAAAAGAAAATTATACATTATCCTAAGAAGGTCAAATAAAATGTGATCATATGAATAATGCTTTGTGGGCATGGAAGTACAAAAGCAGCATTGAGAGAAATTAGAATATGGAGGAAGAAAAGAATCGTAGAGAAAAATAAGCTTGAAGGATGAGTGAAAAACCTCATTATATGCATAACACTGGGGAACACTTTTTCAGAAACTTTGAGTTGCATTGGATGTTTTAACGGATTCTGAAGGTGTTTTTATTGTAAGTTTATAAACTTCAAAAACATTTGATAGATGTACAAATATTTCTTGTAGCTGTGGTTTATGATTTTTTTGCTAAATTTGGAAATCGGGGAATATTTAGAGTAATTTAAATTTTTGTTCTATATTTCAGGTTATTTGTTAGTGTTAATTCTGAAAATCATTGCATTACTGCAAAGCAAACCTAAAACATATGCACGATTTGTGTAGCATCTGTGGAGGCGTGGCGTGCTGAAGGCGTGAGAGGCGTGTGGTTTGAGGTGCATCTCACCCAGGCACATTGGGTACCCATACTTGCTAAGGTGAGACCAACACTCCAAAGAAATCTCAACTTCTAATTAAATCATTAAGAACTTGATTATCGTTTTAGTATGTTGATTAGTAGGTATAAGCTTTCATTTTTCAGAAATGAACAATATATGCAAAATCAGAAGAATTTGGATGTATCCAATGTTATTTGATTCTTAGTAAAGTAACTTGCTAAAAATTTAAGAAACAGGGCAAAATGTACTGGGCCTAGCAACATGTGCATCCTGATAGGGCTTCATCTAAAAACAAGATCATGTGTTTTTGTGCAGGCTAGTGGCTTGTGTGTTTGTGTGCAGGCTAGTGGCTTGTGTGTTTGTGTGCAGGCTAGTGGCTTGTGTGTTTGTGTGCAGGCTAGTGGCTTGTGTTTGTGTGCAGGCTAGTGGCTTGTGTTTGTGTGTTGGCTAGTGGCTTGTGGGATTGCTGGACATTAGTGCGGTGGTTTATGTGATTGCTGGACCGTGGTGCAGTGGTTTATGTGATTGCTGGACCGTGGTGCAGTGGTTTATGTGATTGCTGGACCGTGGTGCAGTGGTTTATGTGATTGCTGGACCGTGGTGCAGTGGTTTATGTGATTGCTGGACCGTGGTGCAGTGGTTTATGTGATTGCTGGACCGTGGTGCAGTGGTTTATGTGATTGCTGGACCGTGGTGCAGTGGTTTATGTGATTGCTGGACCGTGGTGCAGTGGTTTATGTGATTGCTGGACTGTGGTGCAGTTGTTTTTGGGATTGCTGGACCGTGGTGCAAGGGTTTGTGGGATTGTTGGACCGTAGTGCAGTGGTTTGTGGGATTGCTGGACATTTGACAAAGATTTTATCAGTAGTTGCTGTTGATTGTTGAACAATGCAATTATGAGTTGAATTAGTTTTGTATTCGGGTAATGATCAGTAAATGTAATGCCAATGCAATTAATTTGTTTCTATGTAAGATTGAATATTCATATTGGCTACACCAAGTTGTTTGTTGACATGTCAAGTTAATTTTTTTTCAGTTTAGTGTGTGTGTGTTACTTACATTTGTCCTCAGTTTTATGTCAAAGTCTATTCTATGGCCAAAAACAAGAGCGTTGTGATTCATGTGTTCTAGAGATTACTGTGATATTTCCTACTAACATTTCTGTTGAAGGTTCTGTGAAGCAAAACACAAAGTGAAGCAGATGTGAAATTACCTTCCGATCATGTTTTCTATTCTCGTGTTCTTTGGGTGTGTTTCTATATATATCATAGAACATCAGTAACATGTGTGTATTCCTGATAATTAACACATGTGTACTGTGTGAAACTTGTGTGCAGTGTGATAAATGAACCCTTGAGAACTATGTCTAATAGTCTCACATGTCTTATGTGTGAAACAGTATCATTTACATTTCATGTGAACAATAACACATGTATGGCATGTAAAACTGTAACTCATGTGTGCTGCATGAAAGTCACTTGTGCCTTGTGTGGAACAGTAACCTATGTGTTCTGTTGGAAACATCAGTGCATGTGTACTGTGTAGAAGAGTAACATGTGTTGTGTGGAATAATAACACAAGTATGGTAGCTGTGCAAAACAGTAGTGTATGAGTGTTGCTTGAAAGCTCCCTGTGAAACATTTACAGTTGTGTTTCATAATAGTAACACGTGTGTTGTATGATGAAATAGTAGCACGTGTGTGTCAAATTATGAAACGGTAACGCATGTGTGTCAAATGATGAAACAGTAACACGTGTAAGTGATATGAAACCGAGTGATGCTAGTGCACTTGCCCAGCAGCACGACTTCGTGTTCCACCACGGCGAGGACAGCGTGGTGGTCATGGTGCGCTGGCTGCCCACCGACCAGCCCTGCTCTCTGCCCAGGTTTGCTGCTCCTCATGCCTTATTATCAAAGCTAGACTGGCGGGTTTTACTTTTGGTCGAGTGGTTGCCAATCGCCAATTTCGAATCGTTTTTTATATGTGCACGATAAAAATATGGCTGACCTAAAAACTGAGATTGATGAGTAGTATAGGTCTTGAGATATCAATTTTTTATTTTTTACTGCTTGAGATGCATAATGATTTTATTCTTCTGCTAGTTTTTACATTCTGCATCAGAATTTTTAGCTCTTGATAACTCATTTTTAGGTAAGGTCTTGCATGTGTGTTCCAATCTCACGTGTTTGAATTTTATTGAAAGTTTGCATCCAAATGTCAAGAAAATAATTCCCATCTAAGTTAGCGGTAATTGCAATTTAAATGAAGTTTTTCTGTGGTAGGCCTATAACAGTTTCTTATAACGTACTAGTACGTTTGGTATTTTTTGTAATGAATGAGCTATTCTTTATGGCGCTCCTTTGATAGCAAATGTGCATTTTTGTGAAGATAAAATAAAACAGATATTAGGCTAAAATTTAAATTGACGTTAAATAAACGAATATAAGTCAACTCCAATGTCAGATGTGACAGAAAGTGAGTTATAGCTTGTAAGTCATTACTGAAGCACTAGCATCCGTTCTACATTTTTACTTCTTTTAGTTCAGAGTCTGACTCCTGACGACGGATTCTTACCTAGTCCGTCATTATACAATTCCTTCTCGCCTACACACGTACTCTTTAACACAATAAAAGTTCTTGGACTGGACCACATCCTACGTCAAAAATTAATGGTCATGCTCGCATTCTGTACAGATATACCTAACTTCTTCAGCGCGAGCGTAAGTCTGCCTCTATTGTACTTGCGTCACCCTTTTGCCTTCATCACTCTCTCTGCCGTACACTACTTGCTCTCCCTGTCCGTAAACTCAATCCACTTTAATAACTTGCACCCAACTTTACCTGACTACTCGCTGGGTAGATCTAGATTCTGTGGCACCTCGTTCTTACTATCGTATGAATACTATACATCATATAAATTTATTTATTTGTGTCTGTTACTCACAGTCTTAAAGTTTCTGCACTGTTGGAAACATTTGTGATTATCATTTTCTCGTACGAACTCTTGTATCATAAGATGTCGGAACTTTGATACTTATTTCTAGATTCTTCGCGTGTGATATCCTCTGTGATAGGGAAATTCTTGCTTCTGCTATTTTTCCAGTTGATCTTACGTTCATATTTTATCGCGTCGGCCGGGGTGAAATGAAAGGTAGCCGAAGTCGT
>VOMN01125785.1:0-23107 GCA_014899125.1 Orchestia grillus
TATAGCTTTTTTGATCTCGTTTTGATCGTAGACACTATACATACATACGTGTCTTGATATTGCCCACCGATAAATCACTATTCGCAAAGACTTCAATGAGTTCTGCGAGCACAGTAATTACATCGTAGTTCCTTGCACCATTGTTATAGACGCTGTCACGCATATTATCCCGAGACGTGGGTGCCATCGTTAATCATGATAGTTTTATAGCAGAGCAGGGAGCACACGTGCTATCTAAATGATGCTCAGGCTATTACTGATTGGGCTAAGTGAGCTAATCTTAGCTAATTGTTAGGAACTAACATGTGAATAATTAATCTCTTTATTATTAGGTTATAGAAGTATCTCCATTTGAAATGCTCTAAAATTATTTAATAACACGACTACCCATGACCCTTGAGTCATTTCTATTGCAATATGATTTCAATTCTTGGCTGCTTGTTTATCTCTTCTGTTTTCCATAGTATTTTCTACTCTCCACGGGACCTGTTAAGTTATTTCTATCAACAATTTGTTTGGTTGTCGGCTGCTTGGTTAGTCCTTTCATTTTTCTTAAGTTATTTTTTAAAGTTTTCAGATTTGAAAGGTATCAGTACTTTCAAACATTTGAGCTGTATTCATATTCGACTTTTATTTATTTGTTTGAGGCCTTCGCTTTTTTACCTGCTCAATTCTTTAGAATAAATCCAGGAGAACATTGTTGACACTTTTAGCTAGTTAGATTGAAGTTTGCGTTTAAATGTCTTATTTCAAAGTGTTTCTTGCCAATCAATCCTCCAGAATGAAGATTTATCTCCACTTGATTTATTCCGTTTTCTTTGTTGATATATTTTCTGGCATTTTCTGGCATTCTTTTTTCTATTCGAACGTTGTGAACTCTCCAAAGATACGGAGAAAAACGAAGTTCCACTGAGTTATATACCATTCTCGTATTTAACATACCGTTCAAAAATCCTATAATAATTCAAACATGCAAAAACCTTTTAAAGTGTCATTTCAGCTTCTATAAGTTCTGTTTTATTTCCTAACAAATCACCAAAGTCACAGTGAAAAATTCACTCACTTAGCCCAATGAACAGTAACGATGATCCTTTATTTAATCAGTGAAATTCCCCACTTTGTTATTTTTGAAAAACGTGCACAATTACAAACAATCAACCAAGCACCTTATGATCAGAGTTTTAGCATTATATATAAAAGCTAGCTTACGGGAGTGAAAAGATGTTTTTGAAAATCTGTTTGTCGTAATTCACCAAAGGGAAAACCTCGATCACGTATGTCAACACCGATAGAAATTTATCATTGGGCATCGTTCACCTATTGCAGCTGGTCGACCGGTTGGACAGTATTGCGTCTTGAAGAATTCATCAACAAAATGCAGGGTTTGAGTTTGTCGAGCTTGAAAAAGCATCCTGCTGTAAGTTGAGTCAATCGTAGTACTTTTTTTTTTAGAATGGTGCATACTCACGTTGCTTGTGAAACGACTTTCCTTGATGACACTTTGAATCCGCAGCTAGCACCCGTTAGTCTATTTCCCCTTTATTGGAAATTCCTATTTAAATAGTTTTACCTTAAAGTATTTCATTTAACGCTTAAAATTCTTCAAGTTTTGAAATGAAGATGATTCGTTGTGATGCAACTGTGGTTTTGAAATTTTGCTGCAGTCTAGAAAAAAGAAAGGGTTCATATTTATTTAGCTGCGGCCAAGTTTGCAGAGTCCTATTCATCATACATCCGCCATTTTAGTGTTAAAAAGAAATACTTTTCCTGCAAAAGCCTAAAGTTTTGAAGCATGAAATAGTTTTTTTGAAAATTTTTTGAACTGTACCTTTATTGATACAATGTATTGACAAAACTTCCACAGATATTTGGGCCACATTTTCATGCATTTTGACTACTTGGTGTCGTGTTATTTTGTATCAAATTAATTAAATAAACTAAAAATAATTTCAGCATATGTCTAGTGTAGTCTTAACATAACCCTGACTTGAAAATACTTAACATTTGGGCATTTAATCCTGATTGAACTCTTACTTATTCTTGACTTACTCCTAACTTATCCAAACAGGTTTAGGTTGAAAGAAATGAAAGAGTTTTAAGATAAAAAGTAGCACAATAAGAACCACACTGAGAGAAGTTATGTATTCAGATTAATTTTCCTAAGTGTTACAGAAACCAGATATTTTGAATCGTTCAGACTAGTCATCAGTGATATCTGCAACAAAAATATGAAGTTTACTGCAAAATTTTTAAAAATATTTGAATACAGAATGGAAAGGAAAAATCAAAGCATAAATATATAATTTAAATGAAAAAAAGTCATTGATCAATCAGTTTCAGTAGTCTGGTTGAACTTAATGAGTACTTTGGCTCATTACTGACATGACTCCTTGCACACAGTACTGCACTGTTGAGGTTGGATTGTTGTCTTAAATTGTAAGAGGACTTTGAATAAAATATGCAAACTATAGAGGTCAGAGCTATAATTTAAAATGAAAAAAAATTTTGGAATTGAAGATGAGTTACAGTTCTCAATATTACTCCTTAATTGCTGAATGAAGGGGTTCACTTGATAATTTTTCTGTTTTGTTACCAAGTCCCAAGTGCTCAGAAATTCTAATGAAAAGAGAACAAGACGTACTGAGCAAAAGAGCCCGTATACTCTGATGCACTGAATATAAGAGCAAAATTGTAGTAAATAAAATTGCTATAAAATCATCTCAAAATGTATTCATTTGCACTGGGTCTTATGTTTATATTTGTAATTATTAGGTAAAAATACACTTGAAAAGTTATGTGCAATATTTTTTGATGGGCTTCCTAATGTGAATTTTTTGAGGCTATAATGTTTTTTAGAATTTTTTAGTTCAAGATTGAATTGGTTTGGGTAAATATTTACCTTCATACTGCCTACTGCATACAGGATTCTATTCATGATACAGCCATCATTTATGTCTCATTTGAATGGAATATATTTTTTATCAGTGGTGGGAACTTCTTTTTGAAAGATTTGGTAACCAAAGTGGTACTGAAAAATATAACTGTTGTGATACTGACACATGGTTATGACTCAAACTGTAGCAGTTAGAGCAACATTTTGTTTAACATTTACTTCACTCTTGCCAACTACATAGAGTAACATATTCCTTATGCAGTCTTCATTATAGTGTTATTAGGTAGAAATTTTCATTTAATAAGCAGAAACCCATTTTAAAGGGCTAAGAAGGGTTAAAAATGATATAGAAAATATACAAATCATTCCTATTCAAACTAAAGATGACACAAACTAGAGAAATTAGGGCTATATTTTCCTAAGATTCAACTACTGCTATTATCCCCATTATATTTCATAAAGTTAATGAAACAACCTATCCTAACCTAATATGACCAGGAAAAAGCCTAATAGTAGAAGAAAGGTTGTAAAACATGAACTATTTTTTCTCGTCATTAACCTATCGAAAATAGGTTTCTGCCACCTAGAAAAAGAAAGTTCTTATTCAATGACACTAAAATGAAGGCTGTTCAAGAAATTGTAGCCTATATGGAATTGGCTACTGTGAAGTAATTATTAGCCTCTTGCTTCTACCACTTTTTAAGACAATTATGTGCAGGTTATGTTATGTCAACCTAGACTAAAACAATGTAAGCAAGAGGATGTGAAAAAATCTGACGATGCACAGAGGTGGTAAGTGGGTTATTCAATACTAATTAATTGAACTACTTTGCCTTGTCATGTGCCTTCAAAAAATAGAAATGAATTTCACCTTTAAGAAATAAAGTTCTATTTTATATGATTGAAATTAATCTAGGAAGTAGAAGAAGACCAATGTCTGTGAAGTACTGCACTAAAGTAAATATTAACCTTAGCTTACTTCTGGCTACTATGCAGGATGGATGTAATTTGACTCAATAATTTATTTTCAAATATTTTTTCAATAAAATAGGACTTTTTTTAATTCCTTGATAACTCAAATTAATTTTATGCACAAAATTAACTCTTGCCACCATTTTTATTTATATGGCACAGGAATTTGAGCCTTCTGTTCTATGAAAAGTTAGCATGTAAGCATCATTTCACAAAATACTCTGCAAGTAGGTATCAAAAATCAGTCATTGCACTACTCTTAGCGTATTCTGTAGATGGGTTTTACCTTGTCTGAAAGGCATTTATTTTCTTGAAACTATTGAGTGAAGTCATATTTCTGTGAAAATTTGATCAGCTTGTTTTGTGCCAGTTTTCTCGGCATGAGTAACATTTTCTGAGCCCCAAGTAGTATAGGACGAGTTCTTTTTCATGCCTTTGCTGTTCTTTGTTTCTTCTCATTCTCCAGTTTTAACTTGCTGTTTTGATTAAAATTTATTCAAAGTTGACTTCCTGTACAGGACTTCATTCATTTGACAGAGTTCATTTTTATATGATTAGATGAAAGTTTTTTCTTGAGTTCCTGGTTTACAAAAAGGTTGAATTGTTGAAAATTTGTTGGCATTTCAAACTTGTTTCTTGCTCTATTGCACTTACTCCTGGTTAACATTGTTAAAGATAGATTTTTTGTTAATTTGACGGTGATGTAGTCGGAATGTGTAAAGATGTTGCTTTAATTTTTGTAGAGTTTGCATCATTAAGTACATTAGTGTGGAGACTGTTTGGATATAGTCTACCCTATGCTATGGGGACTCGCATCTCCAAGGAGGCACTGTTGGGTTACTTCAGCTGTAGCTAGGCATTCTTGACTTCTGTCTTTTATGCCCACTTCGTGTGGGTAGGGAGCTTTAAACTAAGTAGTATGATGATTTAATCTGCAATAAAAAACTTTTAATCTCAAAATTACCTTAATGCATAAATGGAGCACCCTGTGCAGTCTGGTGTCTACATACAGAGCTTTATTAGTTACTTGTAGGTTTGTTGTTGTGATCTTCAACATTTTCTGATGAACAAGTTCCTGGCTTGTTGAGTACACATAGATAGCAAATGCCATTACAATTCAAATATTTCTCTAAAGACCACTTTCTAAATGCCAAAATGTCCATGATATGGGTGGAGCATGTGATATATTTTTAAAATTAATTTGCTTTGAAGTTCCCAGAAGCATGAAAGACTGAAAATTGAGTTGTGTATTTCAGGGCTTGTCAGATAAATTTCCAAATAAATGTCAATTATGCTTTCTGGTAGGTACCTTGAATTGTCTAAACTTGGCATGTGTTCTATTATGTTCATTTTTAATGAGCTAATTTTTCTCATTTGTCAAGATTATTCTCAGTTCAGGTTTATTCTATATTATAACTTTGTCTGTCTCATGTTCCATGCATCCCAGTGGTATCTAATGAGGAACTGCTTTGCAGTTGATCCCGCTGTACGTGTGCCTGGGCGCGGGAGTTGCCATGGCCACCTTCTACACCCTGAGGCTGGCCACCAGGAACCCTGATGTGCAGTGGAACAGGAAGAAGGACCCCAATGAGGAGTACAGAAACAAGCAGTACAAGGTGAGATATTTTGTGGGGATGTGTGAATTGCACTGCCTTGTTTTCTAGAGTGAATAATTTGTTAGCGTTCATTACCCGTGTGTATTAAATGTAGATATTTTTTGAGTTACTAATTGTGATATTTTTGAAGCAATTCTGTTGGTAGTTGTATTGAATAGTTTCTTGTACATCTTCAATTAAAAAGCAAAGGCTTTTACTGACTTGATTCTACATTGCAATTTCTGTTTTTGGTATGCATTTTCTCTTACAATCAAGTAAAATAGTCCTTCGTGTGGATTTCAAGCTTCAATTTTATATTTAGCTTGACATTGTACCTTTGTAGCCAGAAACCTTAAATGTAGCAAGTCTTAAATAAGTGAATATTATTTCCATAGCCGAGTTGAATATATAAATCTACTGGGAGATTATTTGTTTTTTCATGTTCAGCAGTTTTCCAGCTTCATGTAATGTAGCCTGTTGGGACCTTACAGCTCAGGGACTACCAGGGTTGAGTGGAGTGACAACTTTGCTCTGCTCTATCAAATATGAGTTGAAAATCTAACATTTGATCCAATACCAAATGAATTTTTTCTCGTTTCATCTTTCGTGAATGTGGTCTTGAAACTGTTTTCCCTTTTCTAGTTTTTTCTTTTCTCATGTTTCTTCCTTATTTTTCCATTGGTTACTATATCTAACCCTCGAATTTTTGTCTGTAGTCTGTCGATATAACTTGATCTCTACAAATGGCTTACAGTGAACACCCTTTTTGCTTAATTTACTCGACGTTAAAAATGTCGTTGTACTCTGATTTAATTGTGATGAATATAGATAATTCTCAACAATTGTACAAGTTTTGCATCATGCACGTATTTGTCCAGGGCTAATCCATAAATCGAGCTCGAAAGGAGTGTTTGACAGGAAATTATCTCTTAATGTATATCCATTTCATTTCGACAGCTCACATTAATTCTTACATCTTATTTTGAAGAACATTAGAATTTAATAGCCACTCACTGTTGACGTGTGCTGGCATCTTGTATAAGGTTTATTTTGCTTCCATCCGCCAAGTGTACTCTGTCGCCCCTGCAACTTCTGTTGCTTTTTGTCTTGCTGCTCATCAAAGATGTAGTGTTATGAGCAGAACAAGATTTTCTTAAAGATTTCTTAAATTGAAAAAAATAATAGAACAGCCTTGCAATCGCTATTTAGTAAGATTTCTTCTGATATGGCATAACCACTACCCTGTTAGATTTCTGTGCCCATTGGGTAATTTAAATTGACCTTGGCTTGTTTTTCAGTTCCATATATTAAAACAATCATTGACCTCTGGTTTGCTAGGTAGCAGAACATGAGGAAAACATTAACAACCAGCCTGAACTTTCTTGGTCCTTCATAAATTTTAGCTGAAATGTAAGATTTTAATGCTGAGTACATAGGAAGTTCAAATGAACATATATTTTATTACTTTTATTACTGTAGTCGTTAGAAAATTTGAATTAAGCTCCTTTCTATTAAAACTTTTGTTAGAGCTCATGTTAAAATTTAGCATTTAGAATTTTGCATTTTAAGGTTGAAATCAAACTTTTTGGGTCAATCTTTGACGCAAGGCACTCATTTCTGTCATCATTTTATGATATTGACCAGCTTGTACGTACATGATGCCAAATTATCATGTAGTACTTAGTTCTACAAATTCTAATGCTCTCTAAATTTTCCAATGGCATTAACGAGTCAAGTTATAATGATTGGATACAGTCGTTCTTGTAAACCTTAACTTCAGTGTGTCGAAACCTTACACCTTTCTCTTCCTCATTAACCTTGACTGCTTTCGTATTTGAAATCCTGCTGTTGTCTTCCTCTTTAAACTTCAAAATTTCTGTGTGTTTTCGCTTGCCTCTCCTGCACAGCTGTGTGTAAACCATGCAGCAACGTCTGTAAAGGCCCTTTGTTTGATGATCGAGGTCCCGCTCTCTGTGAGGTGTTAATTAAAGTCTTGAAATGTCAGCGTGGGCGCATTGTGCAGTAGCTGTTTTTTATGCAGCTTCGTATGACCTGATGCTATGCGAGATTATGTTGAGATTGTTGTTAATATCTTAGCCTATTGTGTTTTGATGTTTCTATTTTTTCTTTAAATTTGTCAAACAAAAAAATTACTAATATACAATTTGTTAGTATTTTCATAATCAAATAAGTGCTATAATTATAATCTTCGTTTGATTTTTGGTTTATTACTATTGCCATGTTATGTTTTTCGCAAGTTCAGGCTACATGATTGCCTTTTGTGATGTTGATTACTATTGGTAATCCTATTAAGTGTTAGTTGTTAATCTAGCGTTAGTTCCGCTCGAAGTGCTTCTGTGACTCTAAAAAACATGCCTGTGTCAGTTTCTAAAGCCGCGATGATAGTTCGTGTCATCTCATTATTTAGATTATTCTTTCAAAAGAGGTCTGATCGACCTTTTGAAATACTGCAGTCTCTCGAGGCCAATATAAAGTACTTCTCTTGCTGATGCAACTGTGTATATTTTTCTCATTCGAAAAATGGAAAGAGTACTAAATGTTTGAAAGTAATTTTCATTCAATTGAAATTCTTATTACAGAATAGTAATGTTGGACTGTCTTACGCATGTGAACTTAAGACATTACTCAAAAATTCTTAAGCACTTTTCAAATGTTGAGGTTATAATTGAAAAAGAAACTACTCTAAGCCTCTGTCACAAATGAAGCTCTTCGTGTGGATTAATATCGATTGAAGGATTAGTCCAGTGATTTTTATCTCGAGCTTGCCTACATGTGATTGTGAACGCCGTCATGACCTTTTCTCTGCGCCTTGAGAATGTTTTATTTTCGCCGTTATTTCAAACTTGTGTGCATTCAAACAGAACTGCTCAAAAACTGAACGCATACTGTTAACAGTTAACAGTTTAAAATTTTTAAGGAGACCTAAAGTCTAACTGGTCTACTTAACTGATCGTGACTCGTTTGTCAATGAGCAAGTGTTGTTGCTTGTGATACAGGTGCCCATTTTGCGACACGCGCTGCTTTTTAGGTGCTTTTAGTCGTACCTCAATAGCAGATTGTGTGCAATCGGACTACAGAAAAATTCACGAATTTGAGTGCTTTAGTCTTCAACAAAAACTGCAGAGAAAAGGTCAATGATGAATTAACTCAGTTATGGCTATCGAACGTTAGTTCAAGGTGCGCATACAGATAGCGACTCTCAAAGTGCAGCGCTGTTACCACATGTGAAGCCTCTCAAGATGCGAGTAGCAAAGCTTCTGCTAGAGGGCTGTGTGTCTCATGGGATTGTAGTAGCTCTATAACATTACGAGCTGCAGGTATTAACACCCACCTGGACATTAAAGAAGGGAATGACATAAAGTTAAGCTAGAAACGGGGCATCGACAACTAAAAACTTGATCCCCAAAAAATTAAATCTCGTACAAAGTATATATGTTCCGATGTCTTGAAAACTCGGTGTATTTCGTAGAATGGATAAAAGGGCGTTATAGCAACCTTGAAACCATGTGTAGATCGTTTGAGAAATGTAATAGAGATGCACAAACCAATGTACGTTATCGTTAGGACTTCATAAAAGGCGGTGACGCCCAAAGGTATTTGAGTACATTTAATCAGGAGCGCCAAAAACGGACTAAGTGTGTATATCTTTACATTATTTGGGTATTATGCAAGTGATGCAATGTATGAACTCCTCCACATATGAATGGTAACGCGCAAGTTTCACTTTGAAAATTGCTATCTCCTAGCTAGTGATTTACTGATGCAGCCTTTGTTAGTTGTGATTTATTTTGCTATGTGATTTGCACTGCCTGACAGACGCTGCAGCTTGTCTCGTACAACTGCTCCCACTGTCCGAGCCTGGACTTGTTCATGACAAATCCGTATTTCATGCGCTCCTTCGTGAAATTTAAATGGTACTGCCAAAGAATCGGGAGTACCTTCCCTGTACTCAATAATTGGTTGTTTTCATTGGCAATTTTCGAAAGAATTTAGGATAGATAAATTTCTTAGTGATATTTTTTTACTGTGGGGCCATTTGGGTTTTCTTCATAACCAATGACCGCATGAAGGAGCAGTACGAGTAAATGCACTGTGTCAAATGTTAACCTGGTTACATAAGTAATTATGTTTTTTCTCGTTTTCATCATTTGAATTTTCATGAACATGGCTCCTCGCTCGGACACGTGGCTTATTTTCATAGTATAGTGACGAATGCATAGCTGAGTGTAATGATTTTTTTCCAGTTCTATAACTCACACGTCGACTGGAAGACCTACGAATGTCCTGCTCCCGATTTCGAGAAATCCGAGTGATGGCAGAATTTCTGCAATGCGGCTGGGCGCTCGAGTTCCCTTTATCTCTTTCTGCTCCCGGCGCATGAGTCTGATCTGGCGTGGCGTTTGTTTCCGTGATTTCTTGAGAAGGGCTTGGGATCTCATTTCATATGCAATAACTGTTGCTTTATGTTCAGCTTTTCTTGGGATTCTTTTCTTAAAGTTCTTGCTTCTTAATTCTAAACGTTGCATCTCGCAAAACTTCAACTGATGCTTCTTTATTTCTGTGTATGAATGCATACTGAGCAGAAAAATACTACATGTTGATGGCAGGTATTCCTAAACGCTGGACTGCGTGTGAGACTGAAAGCTGAGGATGATGAATTGTCGATGGAGCAGGAACGGAAAGGAGAACTCTGTTGTCGCTGTGGCTGCATGGTTGTCGGTCGCCACTGCATGGTGTAATATGTATATTTATTAGCTATCATATGTGTTCATTAAATGTCGGGACTATCCGTGTTTCATTCTGCTAGTTTTATCTGTTACATTTAACTGATAATTGGTTGCGCAGATTGTGAGTATGAATTATCTTGAAAATTAGAAATTTTCTATCAAAGTCGAAATTTGTCATTCATTTATTTCCCCGGGTCGATTTGTTGTCATTTTATTTCAAGGTGCGTCAAGTATATATATTTAATGTAAATATCTCCTAAATTTTATTTTCCTGTCCTTTCTATATTTGTTCTTTTTCTTTGGGAACCAATAACATAGAAACATAACCCATAGTTGGTGATTTTCATACTTTGAATTCCGACACTAACACTTCTTCATGCAGCATTTTTACGATGGTTGCTTGTGGATAAAACACCTCAGAAGAATTATGTTGTGCGTGTTTTTTTCGATACCTGAGATTCTTGGTATCCTCATCTATTCCATTTCCTCATCAGCCTAATTAACGGAATAAAATTGAGATCGACTAGCGTAAATGAGCAGCGCATTACGGACATTTTTGGTACTGCAGGTAGTAGACGCTTATGCACGAACCATGCAAGTTGTAATCAGAGCCGTCATAGATATTGCACTGCGAATCTGTTGTTGGGAGACCAAGAAATTCTTGTGTCTCTGGTATTCGCTTTTAAAATTTCCCAAAGTAACACGAATGTCTGGGTGAATTTGTTCTGGGAAGTGAAAGAAAAAAAGCCTTATTGTTACCTTCTTGAATGCATACAATTTTCAAAGCATTTTTAATTGATATTGCTGTCTCGTTTACCTTTCTTTTTGTGTTGTGGAAGTCTGTAATTCTCTGTCTCAGTCGCGCTCCAGCACAGGAGGTGAGTCAATTTTTTTTTTTTACTTCAGTAATGCTGACGGCTCTGCGAATGGCAAGGAATTAGGATTCGAATTTTCTTAGTTGAATGTATAAAACACACCGCAAATATGTTGACTGTTTTTAATGGTAATAATTCTTGGATTTTTGTAAAAAAGAAGAGCATGTTTATAGTCCAATACACTCGAGTGTTGCTTTCTTTCTGTATGATGGGCTCTGGATGGTTATTCATAGAATATCCAATAAAAACTTAAACGATAGAAGTGCAGTACATAGAAGTAATGATACATGCCTCTCAGGCTCCCAAATAGCGTGGAAATTCATGAAATGAATGACCAGGACTTGTTTAACAGGCCAGCGCACGATTACGTAGCGAAGCTCGTCTGGGTGGTTATTTCGTAATTCCTCCGCGGAAGAGGAACTTCTCAGTTGATATACGAAATTGTCTGGTGTTAGGCGGGAATCGGTTACGAATTAATTGCTGTTCAAATCTATTCCCATTTGACCCGTTATGTCTGTTCTAATGCGTTCTTGTGAGCAACTCTGTTACATGTGCAATAATATTTATGAAATAATGACCTCAATTGACATCGATCGCTCTTTAGTGTTAGCAGTACTGAAATATTCTAGCCTTAATATTTGTTGCCCGCATTAATATCCGTGAAAAGGACAGGTTATATTTATAAATTTCCCGGAAATTGTTCGTGTGGATACCGGATGCGGGCACATGAAACTTGTAACGGGCTGTGCCGTGAGGGACGTTCCCCACATATTGGGCCATAAGTGTCCCAATGAAACTGTTTATTTCACTGTTGTAATGGTTTGCTTGTGTCGACACTCGTACTTTTCTTGCATTCAAAGGAACCCTTCCTTTTGAAATTAATGAAACAGACTCGTCAAATCGAGTAAAAGAGTGGGAGCAAGCTTGAAGGAAGGACGTCTTACCTCAAAACATGTCACCGAATTCAAATTAGGCGCTATTTATAGAAGAACCTAACATAGCGCAGGGATATTGTTAAAGAGCAGACTTCATAATCTTGTGACTAATGAGATTATGTGAAAGAATTTTCACAATATTAGAAAGTTCTCTCCAGTCACTGGGAAGCCCTTGAATATAGTGATAATGCTGCTTACTTTTACCGAGAGACGGCTCATGTATGAGATCTTCATTTTTTGACTTACTTTAGTGCCTGTAGTTTTGCTAAAGTTGTTTTCTTTGCTAAAACTCATTGTTGCGCTGTCTGTGGCTGAAATAAGTTCTCCCGTGCCAAGACGGGCGTAACTATCCTCCGCAGAGTCCAAAACCTACCTGTGTAGGTGACTTCTTTAAAGCGGGTACGAGTCACTCGAAGACCTTGAAGTGACTCGTATTAGGAACTTTTATTGTACTATATGTCACCATGATAGTGCTAAAATTGTTGTTATTAACCACACTATCTAATAACAGCGTATTGCAATCAATAAGCTGAAAAATTGGCAATATTAGCGTATTTCAGAGCGAAAGATTGATAGGCAAAGAAGAATTACGAAGTAATCGGGAAATATTTACTGAATTCTCGTACCCAATGAAAAACACAGAATATATCCATGTAAAACCTTACTAGTTTTGAGTTTTAATTTTTATTCTAGAATTTTAGAGCAGTACTTAGCTAGTCTCCTTTAGACATAGTTAAAGACGAGGTATATTGTACGTAAGTAATCGCATGACTGTTCAAGGGACTAGAATGATTACAAAGTTGTAAATGATGTGAAAGTAAAACACCTAATCTAAAATGTTCAATGGCCCCTGTTCCTATTTGGAAACCACCCTTTCGCTCGTGCAAAAGGGTTTTATCTTTCTTTTACAAAAAGGGCATAATTAAATCTTGATGTGAAAAGTTAATGGCACTATGCCCAACAGATGGAATTTTACGCGTGCAAAAGCAATTCCTAATTATAAAGTCCTTGGAGATAAATTTCAGTACGAGTTTCTTACCTTTCATCTCAATGTGAGAGTAAAAGATTTCTTGTTAAAATATGCCAAAAGCTTTCATTTCATTTTAAAGTTTCTCTTTTGCAGTCTTGAGTGCTTGTTCACTGATAAGTTTTTATGAATTTTTGGGAGCAAAGAATGATTAACAGTGAAGGGGAAAAAAGTGGGCAATGTACGCATAAGAGACGGCTCGAAAAAACGTCGCGAGGGTCCAGTAATGGTTCAGGTAATCCGATGGAGGTGTGTTCCCCGTTGTGCCACGTCTCGCTTAAAGTAGAATGTGCTAGCCCTCGCTCAACAGCTGACGAGGCTCTAGTTCTTCTGTTGCCTCTTAATTATGTAGCTCTTCATTGAAAAAAACTTGAAATCTCACCATTGAGAGCTATTGCTCAATAATAAAAAAAAGTAAGGTGCTGCTCGCTGCGATTATAAAAAGAAACTAGTTTTGCTATCGGGGATTATGAAGATTAAATCTTTGCCTCCTGAAATTTTGAATTGAAATTTGGCACAAAATTTCTTGGCGATTAAGAGATTCATAAATTGTGTGCTAGTCATAGACAACCTGAACCAATTGGGCTAGTCTACAGACGCCGATTGAATAAATCTCAAACGTTAAATATTCAACTCAAGATTGCGATGTGTTTGAGAAATAAGTTTTTCAGTCTTCTAACCCCTAAATTAGACGAGGACGCTTACAAATAGCTATTATTTTTGCTTAAGCGATGCAATAGTTTTTAGAGGTATGAGCTCTCGTGATTCGACCTCTTAGGTTATGGTGGGGTTAATTAATTAGTGAAACGCTACGATATATACAGAGTAACAATTGGAACACCCCGTTCTCATGTAACGTAAGCAACTTTATTATGCTCTTTGAGCAACTTATAGAGTCTCTGCATCACCCTTGCGACATTAAATTAGTTGCTCAGTGTTATACAATTTACCTCGGAATAATTTCGGTAGGGAATTTTCCGGGTTACATGGATCAATTAGTAGTTCATCAGAAGCGATGCATTTGGCTTCACGTGGAAGCAGTTCTTCAAAACGTCTCATAAAGAGGTGGACTTGCTTAGTTTTCATCTGATATAAACTTTTGAGGCTGAAAAGATTTAGTACCAAAGACACTCCGTTATTGTTCGCTCAGTGTGCGCCCGTTGACTCCCTCTCATTCAACCGGTTCATTATCGTAGAATGACGAAGTTACGCCAGTATTAAGACTTTGACTTCAATTCTCCATGCCGTCTAATATCTCTGCTGAGAATTTTAAAATGAGAGATTTTAGTCTCACAAATTTGGTTATCATCAATTTTCTTTCTAATCATAAATAGCTTATTCGGTTGATGAACACAAATTTGACGAGACTTGAAAATTTGTATTTATACATGATAGTGCTCTGGTTACATTTGGTTAGATGATCGCGTGTACCTTATATGGCCCACTTCGGAGGCAAAGTGTTAAAGGACCCGAGAGCTGCAGCTCCGATTTCTGATGCCGTTTAAAATTTTTGGCGTTCCATGAATGAGAAATAAATTAAGTTAAAACCGATAACTTTTCTTGCGACTGCTAGAGTAGTCCACCGTACTCGGATACGTAAGCCATTGTACCGATTCCCAGAGTTGTAGACGTGAACTACAAATGCCCAACGACTTGTCAAAATCTCTTAGCTCTACCTTCGCGTGCACACCGCTGGAGCTAGACACTTCACTCTCCTAACAAGACAAGAGGGTTAGCTTTGTCTAGTGTATGCTATGGGAAGTGGCGTCCCCAGGGGGGACTGTTAGGCCACTTCACTTTTATCATTGGTGCCAACTTTGCTTCTTTCAATTTTCGTGCCTTCTTCGCCGATTATTTTTTATCTTTTCTCTTTCTTCTTTCTAAACTTGCTCTTTCTATGCACAAGGAACCTCGTGTGGGATCACACCTGTGCAGATGTTCCACGTTTCCTGAAGTCTATACTAAATGGTCCCTTTCGTTCTGTTGAGGTCGCAGTCCCTGTGGCTCGGAGGCTTTGAACTAATTAAATAATAAAATTGACGCATTACTGAGGGTGTCTGACATACGCCGACGTCCCAAGCGTAATGATTGGACGAACCTGTCAATGGTGAAATTTGAGTGCTGGATGGTCTGTATTTTTCTCTCTTCAAACTAACTTACTGCGCCCATCTGCGCCATGATGATCCACTAATTTTTTTCGATTTGATAACATTTGAGGGAGGAGTATCAAGAGCAGGACGCTGATAGACGCGGTAGAAACGAGTCTACTAATTTTTTTAGAAAACCTCTTATTATTGCACCAATTTAAATCATGTTCGGTTGTTTATGTTATATTTGGTGAAACGAAAGAAAAGCGTAAGTTTCTACCGATAGCGGTCACACACTTCGATGGAAGTGCGTGACCATCTCTGCATTAGTTTGTTACCCCCATAAGCAATTTCACCTGTGGTATGTCCCAACAAATTTGTAAAGAAATTAGGTATATCGTAGAAAATTTGTTAATTTTTTACTACATTTAGTCTCTGCTCAATTTCTTCCATCTCGGTTACTTCGTCCGATATACTTTCAAGCAGTCTATTTGTATTTCGCGGGTAACAGAACATCGACTGCATACTGAAAATATATACAGCACTGTTATTTACCAAAAGATAGACAAGATGAATTTGGAAGATATGGTCCTTGAAATCACCAGACCCTGGGTAGTCCAGAAAATAGGCCCGGTCTTTGTGTCGTCATCCTCTAAGATCTGTGAGGTCGCATCTCTTTCCAAAGGCCAGCGTTGCTGTCGATAATAATAAACTACGGCCTAACCACAATAATACCATACGTGGTCCCAGAGGAAGTGAATCAATATAAGACTGTTTTGTATCTGTCAATATAATAACATAATTATCCTTGTTGGACAACTTCATAATAATTAATCCATGTAAATAAATTTTCAAATTCGTGGTATAATTTCACAACATAAAGGATTAATTGCCAGCAACGGCACCGCGCGAGAGAATTAATACGTTTGTATTTTGAATTGCCAAGTTGAATATCCTAAATGACTATTGGCAATAAACTGACTAATAAATGTTGATTGAAGGTTTTGTATTATGAATTGAATTTATATAATTAATGTTAAAGCGGGTGTCAATGTTTTGTCAATTTACGAAAGAAGCACATAATATTTTACGTTCTGACTTCGGACATCCTTTTTATTTTACAGGATTGCACCAACTGCATACATTACTTTTCTCGGTGAATTATACTGATTGTTCATTCATAGTTGATACTGAGTAGCAATTTTTCACGAAAATATTGAGATATTGTAAGTTCCCCAACATTTTTATTTCATTTCTTTATGTTTCAGATCATTGAAGTTTTATTTATGGGGGACTGAAACATTTGTGTTCGATTTGTTCTCACAAGCGGCGTACCGAATAAAATCGCAAACATAGATTTCTTTCGACTATTAAAGTTTCGTTAATTATAAATAATTGTGGATTCAAATAAGGAAATACTATTAAGGCGTTCTATAAATACCCTGTTTTAAAGCTTACACTCCTGTGCAACCCAACCTTGGCCACCTGTGCAAGCGACGGATCAAATGATAATTTTTTAGAGGGGGTCGATTATCATCAAATTTATGAATTCATCATTTATTTGATGGTAGGCTGTACATTGTATAGTAAACCTGGAAGAAAATTTAGTAAGATTTGATTGAGTGATACTTTATCTTCGATTGTGAAGTAAAGTTATCGTTTAACCATTAGTCAATATAAAAAAAATAAATAGGATTTAAGATTTGCTTCAATGCTTAAAGAATACTTTTTTGTACAAATGACAGGTGGTATACGATCAAAAACTTATTAATGAAAATTATATCGCAAAACTGGTTTTAAAGTCGCACACAGTCTATGAACGTAATTCGAATTCAAGTCAAATACGTTTAAAAATAGCCGGGGTGAGTAAACACTAATTGTTTCCGATCGTTATCGCTTTTATTAGTCTAAAATTTTATTCGCAAAGTTCATCGGAAGTTATGGAATAGGCAATTGGGTTGGGTAAGTTAAGTTTACCGTATGCTATGGGACATGATGTACCCCGAAGAGCACTGTTAGGTTACCTCAGTTATAGATGGGCCTTCTGGCCGCAGATCTTTTGTGCCCACTTTACTTCGTACTATATTGACACCTTCGCTACCTCTTACTTATCTTTACTATCCTTTCACTCTTACCTTGTCGTTTCCATGCGCGAAGTAGCCTGTGTGCAACTGCACCTTTGGCATAAAAGTATATTCCCTGTTCCCTAGAGTTCTTACTAAATAGTCCCTTCTCATTGCTCTTAGGGTTACATTAGTTAGGTTCGTCTATGCTATGCTATGGACTAGCGACTCAAAGGTAACATTGTTAGATTACCTCTGCTTTCGCTAGGCCTTCGGGACTTCTGCCTTTTATGCCCCATTTGCTTCTTCCAATTTTCATATCTTCTTCGCTTTTCCTTATTTGTCTTTTCTTTCTTAACGTGCTGTTTCTATGGCCTGAGAATCTTGAGTGAGAACACACCTGTGCATAGATTCAATGTTTCCGAAGCATGCTAAATGGTCCCTTCTTTTCGTTCTCTTGAGATCGTCTTTAGGGCGGCTAGAGTTTAAACTAATAATAATGATAACCATTAATATACTTCAGAGGGCATGTGGAAAAGATGAAAGTAAGGAAGTTCAAGTATCTTCAGGTAGTTATGAGTCATCTGTATTAGCATCACATTTCAAATGTGTCCGTTTTTTCGTGGAGTGCAACGGAGGTTCGTAATATTTTCATCAATTCCGTGTTACCCATCTGTATCACAATTTAGACACAGATGAATCAATGTACTGTGTACAATTTTTACCGATTCTACACGAAGTACAGATTTAATGCTCTTGAGAATTTCTATTGAGTTCTGTAGTTTAGCATCAATGCGTATGTAATATGTGCTCTTTAAAATCTTTTATCGTTCTTAAACCCAAGGAATATCGACTTTAGTTTTTCAATCTGACCGTCACCGACCCTGATGCTCGAAAGATGTGTATTGTTCTCAACTTGCTTCTGTGCAGGAGATTCTGTGTGGGAACACGCCTTGTCCGTAGATTCCTAGTTCTGTACTCCATACTAAATTGTACCTTCTCAGTCGGCGCGAGATAGTCAAAGTCATTGAAGTGCTACCTATACTACTATTACTAAAACCGAATTTCGACGTCGTGGCATACAGCTACGCGTGTTCGTTCGGGAAAACTTCGAAACAGTTTGCCATTTCACGTTTCCGTCTCACATTTCGAAAATGAACACGGACAACATACTCTATTCAAATTTGCTTCTATGTAATCTAACTTACCGTAGCCACAAAGTTCTATTTTCAATGTTTTTGCGTTCTTCAAAGAGGAGCATAAGTAAACTTCAAATGTAAAAGAAACTTCTACCTGAGCCGACTAACGTTTTCTAAAACTGTATCTTTGACTTCGAAATTTTACATTCATAATCATCTTGACTACTAGGCCATAGTAAACAATTTCTGACTATTCGGTATGTGATTTGTTAATCGTATTTTTTTTTACTTTTCACGATTACTCTTAACTGCTCTGTACGCTTGTATACCCACCATGGGACATAGCATAGGCAAGAAGGTTAAGTTTATCTATCGTGCGCTATTTGGCCTAAGCCGCCTGTGTCCCCAGAGGGAGACCCTGTTAGGTTGACTCAGCTATTGGTAGGCCAGTGCGACTTGGGCTTTCGTGCTACCTTAACTTCTTTTACTTCACTCAATTTCCACACCATCTTCGTTGTTTATTCTTGCTCTTCATTCTTCACTTGTCTTCATGTGCAGAGGATCTCGTGTGGGAATACACATAGTGCATAGATTCCGTTTTCTACAGCCCATAACTCATAACTAAATGATCTTGTCTCGTTTCGTGCAAGATGATCCGGTTACTGAAGGGCTGCTACCTATACTACTAAGCTTTTATATCAGCATTGGTGAAAATTAATATAGTTTTTTGCTTTCCAGTTCGTGAACCAACACATCGACTGGAGCACCTACCAGAACCCTGCGCCTAACTACAAAGACGACTAAAATGGAAGAGGCTAACGATGTATTCGCTGACTTCATAAAGTTTTATGTTTAAAACCCGGAGTTAGGACTTAATTTCTTTCACATGATGTAAATGTAATGTGCGCACAGATGGCTAATGTAAGAAGGTCAACTCAATTCTTGTCTATAAGCAGTCTGGACCGCTTGAAAAATTTCCCTTATGTTAATAGTATCGCCCCCGTGATTTCTTAAATAATAGAGAGACTGAAAATTCACCATTTTTATCCTCAAGCTGAAATGTCTGCTTCAACTAATTTTTTTAAAAAGCCCTTTCTGGTACCTCAAACGTGCGCACAGTACCTGTGTGCGTACCACCGCGGGACTGGAAACGGAATCATGAACTTCATTCGCTCGGCCTCCACTTCAATATCAAGAGTGGTCAAAGAAAAGTTGCATCCATCATGCAACGCTAAGACTCAGTCGAGTGAAATCCAAAGACCGCCTAGAAGCGAACACATAAAGCGCTGATTGAGATCGCTGGTTTGCTCCTACCTCCAGTTCCTCATCAGCGTTTCAACTCTAAAAACACTACCACTCAATGATTACTCCAGCACGCACTTTTATTAGCTACCAGGTTGGCCAGAGTTTCTCTCAGTCCAAACATCCGTCTATTCCTTTGCGTCGACGCCCAACATACTAACAGGCACTCTAATTACTCCACTATTTCACTTCGAGACGCGTAGAATTTATCCTCTCAAACCATATTAATGCTGTACATTCTGTCTATGAACTCCTTTTCCACGCCTCATCTTGTTACTCGCTTCGTACGACAGCACCACTCCTACAGTTATTCGTGGTCACTTTCACAAACATGCATTTCATTATTTGTACTTCTATTGCATTTTTAAAATTGACATGCCTCAACTTGAGATCTCCCTTCCTACAAGCAAATATTACTCAACTCAACCAGTACGCTTATAACCAACAGCTCTTGATGCTCCATGTTCCGTCCTATGAACTATCCCTTCCATTTCAAATATATGGCAAAATATGGACAATTAAAGCGATATAGCTTAAAGACCTGCACGAAACTCGTGTTGAACCGCAATCAACATTCTTATATTCAGTCGAATTTGTCTGCGCTGTAAATTTTATTTTCAGAGCCTCCGGGCTATAAAATCAAGCTCGTCTTCAGGGGGGACATAATGCACAATCACTGGAGCTAAGAACATCTAACCCAAGTCAAGAAATAACTATGTATCGTAGATCATGTACAATGTTCTTAGCTCCAGTGATTGTGCATTTTATCACCCTTGAAGAACTGTTTTACAGCCTGAGAGTTTGAGAAAAAAAATTTACAATCAAGGAAAAGTCGATTGAATTTACCTTCAATATGGACAGTCATGAAAGTTATCCCAGTTGATGTTCATTCTACTACTCTTATATTCATGCTAGCGCTATCCCATCACAAACCAGTCAATTTACTTTTAAGGAAAAACTTTCTACACTAGAGAATTATTGTTAGAAGTTCCCTAGCCACATGGTGTGCAATTTAACACGTTGGCCGCGATGTGCGCCGTATTGGTACACGCGATCATTTAATCTAACGTAACAAAAGCACTAACATATATGAATACAAATTTTTAAGTTTTCATAAAATTTGTGTTCATTACTCGAATGAGCTAGTTTAGATTAGAAGGAAAATGAATAGGGTAAACAAATTTGTGAAAACAAAATCCTTCATTTTTACATTCACAGAGATATTTGTCGATATCCAATTTTACCTGTATGGAGAAATCGCAGCCAACGTGTTAAAAAGGGGCGAAGTGAAGGGACCTTTTAGTACGGGCTAAAAAAATGAGCATCTGGGAAAAAGGGGTTCTAAAACAAAATCCCCTGCGCATAGAAAAGGCAAGTTAAGATCGTTTAAAACTATTGGTTATAGTCGTTGCACTGCTCTCCTGGAAAAACCAATTCCAATAGCACAAGATAGACACCGAACGCTGTAGCCTATCCAACGCCCCTTGGGGACTACACTTGTGAAGTTCACACTGCTGCTATGTACACTCTCACTTAACCCAGCATTTCATACTACTGCACACTTAACACATAGAGCTAGCTAATACCCTCCTTCCCCACACGCACAACATGCGGATTTTAGTTCTGTAGTTAAACAGCCCCATTGTAAGTCGTCGTGGCAGATAAAATTGCATCCATCAAAAAGTAGGATAATAAACATACCGGAAGAAAAGAAGATTATATATTTAGGTGAGAAGAAACTTTCTGCAGTGAAACAGCTCAACCTGTTCCTTAGTGTTCACATGAGGCTTGATATTTCGTCCGGTTCGATCATTTGCACAGCACGAGAATTGATTAGGGAATGAAAGTAAATTAATTCAATCAGGAAACTTCATAATTTTCAATTCTTCCTAGATCGTCATTGCTACACTCGTGGGTTCGGCTACGATGAGGTGCCCTGTCATGTTCGTGGGTTCGTCCGCTCGTTTCGAACATTGAATTACCATGTAAGGCACTGAGCGCCAGCCAACAGGTGTCAAAAAATAACTGGTTAAAGCACTAACATAACTAATTTCACTAATGAAACTCAAGTACTCTACATCTTAAGCTCTCTCAACAGCGATGATCAGTAGTTACATTGCTAACATTTCATTAGAAAGATTCCGTTCATGACTACCACGCGTACACACGAGAACGATTCTTTCCATTTACGGTCCGCAATATGCATATCGGTTTGTTTTCTCATATAATTTCAGCATTATAACTCCTCTTGTCTCGCCCGATTCGTGAACTTCGTCTGACTCTAGCGCGTACATGATCAATCCTTGCATTGAAATGGCGAAATAATTCAAGGTCAAGGAACAGTGTAGACCTCCATCCTTACTGATCATAATCTCAATGCTTGAGACACAAGAAACTAAACTCACATCCATAGGATAGCAAATGCATGTATGATAACGGAATACCTACTACGTGAAATAAATGTTACACTTTCCAATTACGAAACAATGCTCACGTTTCGGCACTTTTAGTGCTCAAATACACCGGTCGCACTTGCTAAGAATTACGAACTAAATATAACTACATTAGCCATCCGACAAACAGCTATGAACTTACTCCAACACATAGGTACTCGAAGACTCCCACTTACACTGATGTTGCATGCTGTACGCAATTATTCCACTCGAACTAATTCACTAAACATGAGCATTTCGGAAGGCAGTTTCTACTAACTCTACACTATCCTCGCTGATCATCTCCGCTGCAGCAATGTTATTATTATAACACGGAGTCAACATACGCATCTCTTCAAGTTTTCCAGAAGCAGGCTTCTTATCAGAACCGCAATTTTTCTGCTTACTACTAACTTCCTCGTCAAATTTGCGGCGATTTTCCCTCCCCGAAAAGCTAGACATAGGCTCGCTGTTGCCGGCACCATTCATCCGGAGTAAGGCACGCTCACGACTCCCACCGTTTCCTGAACAGTTCCCTATTGAAGCCCTACCACCCACGACGCTGCAGTTGTTAGAGGTCTTATCATGGGAACACTTCTGTTTCAGCTTGGTTTTAGCAACAGGCTTTTTAGGGCCTCCACCCAACGACGGGAACGATGACAGACTAGATAAATCGGGAGAGTCATCATAGTATCTTGAAAATTCGTAGCGGCCAAGAGTATCACAACTGTCGCGCCACGTGCTGACTGGTTCCCTACCTTCAGCAGCCAACTCCTTGGTACTCCTATTTCCAGCAGTGAGGGTTCTGCTCAGTTTGTCCTGAAAAAATATCTATATTTAAAAAATAGAATCAGAAGTTAGTGCAGGAAATAGTTCGATTTGAACAGGCTTGGTGTAACGGCAACATTAAACGATACACAAGTACCTACCTATTTCGTAACTTGTTGAACACGATATCAACCAATCATGATGCATATCCTATAATTTAGCCCTTCCAGAAAACTAGCACAGGGAGCAAACTCCCATTTTCAACAACAAC
>VOMN01125805.1:0-14893 GCA_014899125.1 Orchestia grillus
CCGCAATGCATTATCTGGCATCTTGAGTTGGAAGTTTCGCTGTTTGTTCTGTACTTCAGACGCTTTTTCTTCCGGACTCGAGAGTTCATGCACTGATAAGTCGAAGCATTTTATGCGCGCAGATCATTCTTTCCTCAGCGAAACGAGCCGCAGGCCTTCGTACTACATATTGATTATACACAGGAATCATGGGCAGTAAACATACACGAGCATTGTGAGTTGGAGTGGAACAAACAATGTGTGAATTTATGAAGTCCCGTAGATGTATGATGGCAAAGAAAATATTTCTTCTTTGTAAGGAAAAAAAACAGCTAGGAAAAATAAAATAAATGAATGATAGCAATAATTTATGCAGACTTCACATTCAACCTGCAGTTAAACTGATTCTCATTCAATCGGTGCAATTCATTCAAGCAGGTGCACCTTGACGCTCTCACGATCAAATTATTTTTTCGATACGATTGTATTTAGGTTCGTAGAAAGTAACTAGCTTCACCCTTGCGTACGTTAATATTTAATAAGGTAGCATTGATTAATAGTTATTTGTATGGACTAGATACGTTGTAAACGTGTTTTGTGACTCGCGTCCGCAATATTCAGAACTAAGAAAAATGCCACCAAATTTTTTATAATTATTTGTCAATATCTGTGATCAATATTAAGAAATGGGTCGACACTTTTAATGCATAAATGTCAAAAACCTTCTTGAAAATGCGGAAGACACGTGATTAAAAATCCATAGAACAGTACCTTTGCATGAAGTTTCTGTCAC
Organism: Orchestia grillus; assembly: GCA_014899125.1. Taxonomy (NCBI): domain Eukaryota; kingdom Metazoa; phylum Arthropoda; class Malacostraca; order Amphipoda; family Talitridae; genus Orchestia; species Orchestia grillus. The sequence goes on from VOMN01125805.1 coordinate 773, forward strand.
TTAGCAAAATTGAGAAGCAATATTCTCAGTTAGTACTGAGAGATTTTGTTGTTGGAGGCGCCTGAATGGGTCCAAGATCTGTCATTGTCAACCCAAAATAACAAATGAGAAAATGACTCTAAGAATGACCAGAGCTTTGACGGTGGTTAATTATGATCATTGAGTGTCGTTGCGAGACAAGTGTTTGTGATCTGATCATGAACAAGATGTCAGGTATCATCTTACGTGACGTACGTGGTATACTAGGGAAAATGATCTATTTCTCATGATGAACGTGAGAGTTGTACAAAATGAAGTATTTTGTGCGTTGGACATGGAAGGCTAGGGAAAATACTTTTTATGATGAACGTGCGAGCTTATAGGAGGTAAGATGGTATATTTGAGGAACGTAAGAGGTTATGACGAATCAGGTATTTTATAGGATGTTCGTGGCATGTTATGAAAGATACATTAATTTACCGTATAAGATTAACGCGAGAGATGAGGCAAAAACTTGGTTCTGATTCGATCAATTAACGCGGTAGGCCTATGAAATTGCTTGTGCTCAAACACTACTTGAAGCGACTGTTCATGTCGGTGAGAATAGAAAAAGGTCGTTGGGGCTTCAGCTGCGAAAAGTTTCCTAGAGGCACGGGCCACATGATAACGGAGATAGGAAAGCAGTCTCTTGGTAGCGTAAAATCAATGCTACATGCCGCCAGCGTTCCGCCCTTAAATAGCACAGCTGCTGCTGGGCTTCATCCTCTCCTGGGGAAATTGTGCCTTGGATAAAACTTTTGTTTAGGATTGTGTCAGTACCCGAAGTTAAAGGAAGAATAAATACGAAGACAAGATGGTATCTGAAGTGTACATTTATATATACAATTTCACCATAAGTAAGTAGGCAGTTCAACGTCAAATTTATGCAATGGCGAAAGCAACAACGTTTTTGGTTAAATGCCTTCGACCAGAGAGAAGGTTTGATCGTTAACAAGACAGGATGAAGGACGCTTTTACCAGAAATTCAGGAAAGTGACTTTGCAAGGCCTCGCAAGTTAGCCGTAAGATGGAACGAAATTGCTAGCAGAGCTTCATGACTGTCGGGTTTCAAAGCGGAGCTGGGCAATCATTTTGTCTCTGTAATGAACATCGTTTCTTTCAACATGACGACTTATGAAGTAAAAGCTTCACAGTGCGAAAAAAGTGATCGAATTAGTTTTGGTCCAGAGATAAAAAGTTATTGGTTTGAGTTGCTCCGACTAGCCTGAACTTGAATTTGATGGAACAACTTTTGTCACTTATTTAGATGAAAACTGTTATGAGAGTAATGCAATATTTTTGATTGATCAGCCTTTGAATGTTATGAAGAAAACTCCACCTCTAATAATGATAAAGAGAATAAGAATTTTGTTGTTCTGTTGATAATATTTTGTAAATAATTGCTAAGCGAAAAGCATATAACTCTGTCAGAAAGTTCTTTCATATGTTTTTCTATATTTGTAAATTTTTATTCATCTCCTTCATTGTTTATAAAATGTCTTCAATGACTTGGTAACTGTTAGATTTACACCTAAGCTTCTCTGTTTCTGTTTTCAATATCTTATGAGAATCTTAAAATCCAAGAGTCATACTCGTATAATCAGATTTGGCTTCAGAAACCCAGGAGTCATACTCGTACAATCAGAGTTGGTTGCTGAAATCCAGGAGTCATACTCGGGTAATCAGAGTTGGCTGCCGAAATCCAGGAGTCATACTCGTATAATCAGAGTTGGCTCTAGAAATCCAGGAGTTATACTCGTACAATCAGATTTGGCTCCAGAAATCCAGGAGTCATACTCGTATAGTCAGATTTGGCTCCAGAAATCCAGGAGTCATACTCACATAATCAGAGTTGGCTGCTGAAATCCAGGAGTCATACTCGTATAATCAGAGTTGGCTCCAGAAATCCAGGAGTCATACTCACATAATCAGAGTTGGCTCTAGAAATCCAGAAGTCATACTCGTATAATCAGAGTTGGCTCCAGAAATCCAGGAGTCGTACTCATATAGTCAGATCTTTCTCCAGAAATCCAAGAGTCGTATTTGTGTAATCAAAGCTGGCTACAGAAATCCAAGAAGTTTACTCCAGGAATCGAGTTATGTTGCGATTTAAATTGACAGAAATTAAAAAGGCACAGGTGAACGATTGCAACAACCCCTGTTAATTGCAGTACAAAAGATCGCATCTACTTGAACGCTGCAAAAACTTCAAATTACAAATGCTGAAAATAAAGTAAGAAAATTTTTTAAATCGGACGGAAGAACTTTACACTAAATCTAAGATTTCATAAATGGACCCTACCCTGAGTTAATCTTCAAGAAACAGGACACCGCAGCGTACGAAGAAAAAAGAAGCAGGCTCGAACAAATTGTCTCACTTCTCCGTTCCGGTGGCTGAAGGGCGCTTGCTTTTCTACTCAATAACGGGGTGAAAAAATGAAAAAAAAATTTGGCTTCGAAATAATTCTGGTTATTTAACCGAGCTTTTCTCCCACCGAGCTCGTTCGAGACCCCGGCATCAACAGCAGGTGCACCACCGTGGTCGTAATGGGGCCTGCACCCAACTGCTCCGCGCCCTGAGCCTCGTGAGGGTAGGAGACGCTTCTAGCATTTGCTCTAAGTAAGGCACTTCTTTTTGAAATGTTGCTTCTACAGGGTATCCTTTGAAAAGTTTTCGAATTAAAAACGCTCTGGTTTATACATAAAGTATTCGGGGCTATAACGTTGAAATAGGTTTTGATGAAAAAACAAGATTTGAAATTTTAGTTGGCTTCATGCATACGATTATAACAAATATATAGGGACGTATGCACAACTTCAATTTTATTCAATTTAGTCCCAAGAAGTTGAACGGGAAAGATTTGTTGTAGAAGAAATTATTAAATAAGGATCCGAAATCAAAACCATTCGTTCATTTCAAGCAATAAATGGACCAAGATTACCTAATAGAGCAGTTTAAACTAATTACGTCAAGTGAAGTGTCCATGGTACAGTTCATAATTTTAAAAAAAGAAATCCAGGCCATTCAAAAAACAGAAGACACAGGCGAACATTAACTGGGCAATGATTTTAGTTAATGATGATAAATCGAAATCAGGAAGAAAACTGTCTGCTGAGTCGCAGATAACAAAACTTGCTGGTCACTATATTCTTAAAAACTGCCTTCATTTAAAATCATAGAAATGCAATGTCATCAATAACTCTCATCGCAGGATAAGGATTGGAGGTTATTATTTTATTACAGAATAAAAAATGCATCAAATAATGTTAAATAACATAATTTCTAGTGATGAATGTTTCATGTACTTGAACGGCATGTCAAATAGACAAAATTATTGAAATTGGCCACCAACAAAATCAAATGAGTTCTTTGCAAAACCTTTACACTCCTCCAAGATAATGGTATATGTGGGCGAAATGGAAAAACTTTTGAAGAATCTGAAACAGAACAGCCACAATCAATTAACAGTGCTATTTATCTTGAAATACTGGCAAGAATTTTACCTAGTAATGAGTGTCCTAATAAATTTTTTCAACAAGATGGAGCTACAGCTCATACCGCTAGTAAATCCAAAGACTGGTTAAAGGCGTAATTTCCGCGCCGGCTAACTTCACAAAGGTCGGATTTTTCAAGGCCAGCGAGGTCCCCTGAATTGTCCCCTTCAGACTTCTTTCCATGGAATTTTGTAAAAAAATTATTTCTTACAGCACCGTCTAACACCGCTTCATTGAAAAATGAGGTTGGAGGAGTAATTGCGTCCATCAATCTCAACATATCGCATAACATTTCAGTAAATTTTGTTGCTAGTATTGAAAAGTATTGAGTCCGGTGGAAGTCATGGCGAAAGTTAAACACGAAATAAAGTTGATATTGGATCCTAATCTTTTAATAAATCCTGTTTCATCCTTCTAACATTAATCGTTTAGAGACTATAACAATTTAAATCAGCTTTAAATCTGTGTTTTTAAATCGGTAGCGTTTTTAAATATGCTACTTTTTTATCGGACACCTTGGACATTGACTAATGGAGATTTTTACTGCTTGCTTGAATACTTTATTTCCTACTGAATTTTTTTAATTCCTAGAAGTTTATTCAATAGTAAGGAAATTATTATCGTAACATAATGAATTTACTTCTGCTATACTTCATCAAAAAGACAATCGGTTACAAAATTGAAAACTGATGAAACTTAAAAGATTAATTTTTTGGCGTGCAAAATAGCTTGTTACATCAAGGAAAATGGTAAAAACTATAGTTCCCTCACTTAAAAAAATTCAAGAGTCATCGTTATAACACGTTTCCCGTTTTGCGTTTTATTGATCGAAATCGAGGAAGTATTAGTATTCACAAGCAGGGCTCCCGCAGTCCGATTAGTGAATCCGATGTGCATTATGCCTTGGGTGAATGAACTATAGGATCGTAAGAATTGAATTAGTTTAGTTCCTGTTTCATTTTTGAATACATAGATTTTTGTTTGAAATTGTAGAAAACAACTACTTTAGACAGGGAAAATACTTACGTTATACAGGATGTATATGAAAGGATATCTATAAGGTCTTGCACAATAATTCGTATAAATTTGAAAGTAGGCGGCAGCCCTGATACGCGTCAGTTGGTGATCATGACCGCGCTCAGCTCTTGCCACCTATCAAACAAACCGGCAGATGGAATTTCGATATCGTGGAATGAGGGTTAATTAAGTGATGCTGCAGGTCAGACGTTCGGATGCATGTGAACTTCATCGTGTAGTCTCAGCCCTACCAACGTTGCCAAGTCCCTCTGATATCCGGGGCAGACAGTCTACTCTACGAAGTCCGCAAGCGTTTTGACGAGTCTGGCCGAGATCAGGAATCGGTCCATAGGCCAAGAAGCGATAAAATCCGCTCACCTCGCTTTCTGGCAGGCCTCAAGAGCAGCGTCAAAGCTGTTGTGTTCCTGTTCGTTGGGAAGATATTTCTTACTTAAATGAATTAAATATACGCGTAGCGATGTGTTTCGCTATTTGGTTTCCACAAAACCCGGAAACGGTTCACGAAATTTTCGACCGCTGCCGCCATGTCAATACGTTTCTATTTGTAATAGACCCTTGCCAGCAGTTATAATTCAATGTTGGGATTCCTGAGTCACAGATAGATGTATGGCAATACTACGTAGTTGGTCGAATATTTCGTGCAGTTACTGACTGGCTTTAATTCGTGTTATTGAGGTAAGCTGCCACCACCCGAGATTAGTCCTCGGGATAGGGAGCCGTTATATTTCAATGTAATATCGTTGATGATGTTAATTTGTCATTAAGTTGATGAAAAATTACGTTCAGTATATAATTAATATGTGAATTATCTTAAATCGACCAAATAACGGTAAACTATTTTGGTAAGCGGGTTTGAGGAGTCAAGGCCTAATGGTTCCTAGATATTCTGTTTCTATGCATATTCTTATGCCTCATGAACGTCATGAATTTCTAGAATTTGATAACGAGATGTTCAATACTCGACCAGTTGAGAGATATGAGCACAGGTTGTGATGCACTATCAAGTTTTATACATTTAAGGAAAGAAGCGCTATCTAAGTAGTACAATACGCACAGGAATACTAACAGATCTGACAATGTCATGTACTCGCTCTTATGGCTAAAGGGAAACAACACTCTAATACCCCAAAACCTGAATCAAACTAATCAGGAAATCTGATTTAATACACCCTTTACATTTCAGACGACTAGAATAGAAAACAGTTAAGTACGAATGATTAAGAAGGATTACTCAACTGGCGGTGATGGATCGTTTGATGAGCTGTTAGCTCTGCCGCCCCCTTAGTGGATTTTGGGGCGGTGGATAAATATGATTGCACCCGATTTTGCGTACGTCCAACTATGTCACACGCAAATCGTGGACACGGGCTCTTAGGAGTCTATCATCATAGTATGATAGTTAAGCGCCCCATTTGAACATTTGCGCGGCGAGTAATTCAAGAAATGTACCTGAAGGGCTGCCCGTCTCGCAAGCTGTATGGACGGCAAGCGCGTGAATGCATGAAGATGGCAGGCACTTTTCATACAGTCTCGCTCCAGCGCTCCGGGAACGAGAGCCTTACTAGGGCTAAGTTCGTGACGCGCTCGTGAAGTGCACTGTTACGCACACTGTACATGGGCGGCGGTAATGACTCCCAAATCCTTCAATCAAAAGCAGTTCGTATACAAAGTAAAATGTGATGAACAGAAAATTCATCTAACTAGCATTCAAGAATAACAACACTAAAGAAAACCTTAAGTTAGAAGGAATCGTTTATTGGTACGCGTATGGACAGTATAATGCCGCTTAATGCGGAGAGACAATGCGTCATCTGCACACACGCATAGCTGAGCACAAAGAAACATCGTCTCGTACCGGTAACTCCCTTACTTCCCCACCTAATAGCGGGCCCCAAGATGATGCAAAAGAATCCCGCCATCCCATACTTACAAAGAATTTCAAAGTTATAGCAATATCATCCACTGCAGTTTTCCAACTGGTAGAAAGTATTCTAATCCACAAGCTTTCCTCATCTCTCAACGATCAGAATAGCTCCGTCTCACCGAAATTCTACCATAAATGGGGGAATGCAGACGTTAAATGTATTTTTTTTTTTGCTACTGTGGCTTTTTTGTAAAACTTAAGAAATGTAGCAATTATGTCCTTTTAACATGTAATTTTTTATCTAATTTCAAACTACTGAAAATGAGCAAAGAAAATACTTGAAGTCTCTAATTTTTAGTAATGTTTTTAGAAACAGTGTGTTTCCTTTGGCCGTCTTATCAACTGTTATGATAAAATTAAGTTTTCCTAAAACTAAGTCCGCCCGTGCGATTATAAGCATTAAAATCTTTTCACGCTGATTCACCTCTGGTTTGAATTCGAAAACTTTACCATTCAAAAATGTACTAACAAGCATGAATTAAAAAATGGTTGTCGGTGGGTGAAACATAAGAAGAATCTGGAGGACGTGGTAGAGTCTCGTATCCCAAGTCTGTGAGTTACAGCAATGTCTCCCTTGCATTATCGTAGAGCAGAATAGAGCCGCGCCCACTCGCCAATGGCATGTTAGCACACGGCTTGAGACTGTCGCAGTACTAATCCCAAAAATCTGAGACATTTCACTGACATTATGATGTAAATTTGACTGAACAATTGCTTCCAGTTGTTCATTGTCAATACTGCATGACCCTCCATCCTCTTCATCTTCAATGTTTTCATCACCATTTCGGAATTTCTGAAACAATCTTTGTACCGAAGAATCACTTGTGGACCCCTCACTCCGTGCTCTGTTCATATTAGCTTCAGTTTGGAAGGCGCAATGCCCGAGTTTGAACTCATGAAAGAAAAACAAGTGAATATCTTTTTCCCCTATATTCATAAGAAAGGGTTTATAAGCTTCAGAATGATTTCTGTTTGAAAGAAGTTAAAAACTATTGAAACTCACTAGTCAGAAATTTGCCGTCAGCTCGACGTTTTGGCGAGGAGCGTAAAATGTTTATTGAACTTCTCAAACGTCATTAAATCTACTCTATTAATTGATATTAGGTGACGCGATTTATAAAATACTTTCCATTCATCCCCCGTGTGTAACCCTTCCGTAATACGAAGGCTATTTGACACCAAAATACCCACCACTCAAAAGTTCGGTGACGGGAAAGACGCACGCCACGATGCTCTCTGGTCATTACTTTCAAAGATACCTTCCAACGCAACCCAGAAAACCAAAGGAATGCATGGGAAAAACGTTAGCGCTAACCGACCACCATCGTCAAGACATCACTTAACCGTGCTGCCCTGGGCCTTCGGCATAGCGCGTTTTCTTCCGATGGCTTCCTCGGGATACAGCGCGTCGGCTGCGTAGTATTTCCTGCCTACGAACGTTACAAGATGGAGGAAACGTCCCCATGTCCGTTGCTAGTCCCCTCCGTCTGCCGGCCAAATTCGCCTTCAATCATCAACGTTAGCAATTTTTTGGAGGTTGGCTGATTGGTTATGTGCGGGTAAGAGTCCATGTAGTTTGCTGAGTCTCAGGGGGAATGACCCAAACGCTATAAATATACCTGTGTTACTAATACACTATCACTATAATACTTAGAAATTATAAATATCTAACTTAGAAACTATAACCATCTAACTTAGAAACCATAACTAAAAATTTCCCTCCTTTGGCAACCGCTGGAGCCTAGGAAAACACGGCGGGTGGTCGTGGACATCTGCCAAAGCTGCATTCCCTGCCAAGGAACTTACATACGTTTCTATATACCTTGACTTAGAATTTCTATTTGTTTCCATTATCCAGCAATTTTCGTATTTTTTCTACAAGCATATGTTGGCTGTTAGTTAAGCCAAAATTTTCCTAAAATATACTGAAAATGCCGTGCTAACATAGCATCCCCTTGTATAAAATTAGACGTTCATTGTATATATGTAGACAGGTTCGTAGCAAGCTATGTCTGTGCTTGTATATCGGAATGCGAGAGGCGTGTGAGACGCTTCGGGCATTTCAAGCGTAGGCATCGTATTCCCCTTCTCAAGTGAAGTCGTTTACGCAGCGCCGAATGCAGACGGCAAACGGTAACGTGATCTAAGGAAATCCTAAAAATTTAGAGAATGCAAGGGGACGCTGGAATTGCTTTGACCGCATCCCCAAACGTAGGCGTAGGAAATCGGTCAGACGGAATGCAGAATACTGGAGACCCGATGAAGTTTGGGAGATAGACAGCCAGTGTGGGAGAGACAGGGCCAGAGCTCGGTTGACCGTCATAGCTCAAAAGTCAGGCTAGGTACCCTGATATAGAACAGGAGTTAAGCGAATGAGCTAGAAGACGTAACTCGCTCGACTGCGAGCTGGGTGGTATAAAATAGCTAATCTCTCATAGCATACTGCGATAGCCCACCTGGAGCATCTCGTTTGAGTCGGTCAGACTGAGTTACTGTGGGTGAGTTTTTGCGGTTCGCAAATACGCGAGAGGCGGGGAATGAATATCAGAATATCTGAGTTGAATCAGTTGAATACTAGTCGATTAATTGTATCTATTCTTCAAGCTCGTTCGCTCTCTGGTCAACGCGACTAGGCCGATGAGTAAAGGAATTCTCACTATCCCCTTGTTTCACGTTTTGTTAGTTTACTGCACTTTCTCCCCGGCTCATAAATGCCCTATTAATGATTTTACGATATTAATGCACATCGACGAGTTTTATTTCCCCTCGGAGAATCGTTAAATCACCGCGTGACCTGCTACTCGGCCTAAGCCCACTACCAAATGCACTACTTACTACCTGCAGAGGTAATTGAAATATAGAGATAGGTTTACATCATATGCACCCTAATCCGATCCTTAGGTCGATCTTTATTTCTGTAACAACCTAATAATTAAAGAGCCTGTGTCCTGGGCTCGAAGTGCTGAATTTCTTGATATGAAGACTTTGTCTTGGATATATTCACGTTGTAGGATCTGCGTTATAATTAGAATTTGTCGAACTTGGTCTGACGTTTAAATCAGACATATTATCATGGAGGGTTATGGTGTATCAACAAAACCATAGTCCAGTAATAAAATATAATCTATTCACTAAACAAACACTCAGCTTGACTTGCGCTCACTTCTCCTCCGCGTGAACTCCTGTTAGCGTGGACCGGTGGTCGCCTGTCTGGAGACCCCACAAAACTGTTGCTGCACCGCACATTCGTGGATTAGTAATTTTTCAATCCATCTTGCTTTATGACACCCTTTATGATGCCCTTTCAACTAAAAAATTGTATTATAAGCATGAACATTGAGCACCATCAAATTTAAATAGAGATGGAGATGAATGTAGGTATGTTGTTTAGTCCTATGATTTAAGTTAACTACACCCTGGTTTTCTTCTTGAGTCAAAAACAACATAATTTTTAAAGAGTCGGAAAGTGAATGTACGCCTCTAAAGAATCCAATTAAGCTCAGCGTGCTCTGCTCAAACCTATTCACAGAGCGCTCTCCACTTTCTTTGCTAAGCCGCTGAGCTTCATCAGGGCATTTTGTTTGCGGCCTGGTAATTCGTGCGGGTCATGCCTGCTAAGCGGGACTTTATGATGAGTTTTGTCACTCTCTGGACGAGTTTTGGGAGCTAGCACCTCATTGCACCCCGCCACATCATGATGCTAAACTTGGAATTGCAACTCAAGAAAAAGAACACAGAATTTTTATAAAGCCATGTGTGGACTCTCGTGTCCTCAAGAAGTGCTCACACTGAAGTTTATGAATTTCCAACAATAGTTTTACAAAGAAAATATTTCCGGATTCAAACCTCATGTTTAAAGTTGAAGAGTATGAAGCTACATAAAATCAACAAAAATGGTCAAAAAACAGTGTAGTTCACCCTTGCTGTTTGTGCTTTACGCTCGCGTGGTTGTTTCAAGGTATTCTCGAGTGAATGAGGCTCTGAATCTCATTACATCAAGCTTAAGAGCAGAGAAACACCGAGGTAAACGACGGACGTCAATGCCAGGGAAGCGTGATTTGGGGGCTCATAAAGTGCCCTGTTAAGACGAGGTGACGCGCGATCTCTGCTCACCCAGACGGCGCTGGGAGCCGCTATTGAAGGAGGAACTTAATTTGGCCGCTCATTACGCTACGTCCTGCGAGGGGGTCTTTAATGTGCTGGGCTCATTAGCTCCGCCACGTCATCTTGCCCACCTCAACTGCGGACAGCTGTAAATGACCGCACACCTCGCCAACTTGTCCGCCTCAACCACAGACAGCTATAAATGACCGCAAGCCTCGGTATTTTGCCCACCACTACTAGGGACAGTTGTGTGTGATCCCACGTCTCAGCACCTCGCCCACCACCACTACTAGGGACAGTTGGGTGTGACCCCACGTCTCAGCACCTTGCCCACCACCACACCTAGGGACAGTTGGGTGTGACCCTACGTCTCAGCACCTTGCCCACCACCACTACGGACAGTTGGGTGTGACCCCATGTCTCAGCACCTCGCCCATCACCACTACGGACAGGTTTCGGCGACCGCTGAAATTAATGATAGCTCAGGAAGTGACTCGTAGTTATATATGATAAAGACTTGAAATACGTTATCTGCTCTATTTAAATGAACAATAATTTTTTTTCTGCTTATCAAACGTTAATATCTCCAATTGAAGCTCAATTTTCTAATATTCATGACAAATCAATGCTCAGATTTATTTAACCTCAGCTACCATAGAGTAGAAGTACAAAAATTTTTGCTTAACTCTAACAACTGTTTCGCTAATTCATATATCACGAGTTTCTATAACTACCAACGTAAGCTACATTCGTCTCCATCCAAAATAATTTTCAAAATATGTAGTAATGCAAAAGCATAAATAGCCCCTCGTGAAAGACTCATTCGCTCCAAGCCGTGGCTGACTGCGATTGTGTCATACCAGACGTCTCTAAAACTCCAAGTGCATTTTGCTCGGAAAGTTGCACAGCTTTATATACAGGACCTACACTTGCTAAGGCCATAAAATATCGCAAATGGTATGAAGAAAATCATCCAATTAACGTGAAAACGGTAGAAAAATGTATTTTTTTGGCTCAGGTAACTGATGTCTTCTCGCAGCCTACATTTTCCGAGATGACGGGTGGTTTTTTGCGGTGCTCTCTCTTTGTAGCGACGAGACTTATTTCTTCTCTATAGAGATCGCTTAGGCGGCACTCAAGATTTTTCTTGGTTTCCACGGAGAGTGAATTTGTTATCCTCTTCATCCAAAATCAATAAGGATTTGGGGATAGATTATCTGCAAGGAGAATATTAAATAGAATGGTTCGAAACTGAAAGCGGTTTGAAAATGTGAGACTTTGTGATAAAGAAAAAATCGGCTAAGGGAGGCTCTAAAGTGCTTCAAGTTTCTAAATGCATTGTCACTGCACGCTGTTTTGAGTGCAAGAGAGAGCCAACATGAAGAATGCAAACTTAAGGACGTAAGCTGATTGTCGTTCTGCCATTAAAAACAAAGCTCATCTTTCAATCGATTTTGCTAAGTCCTAAAAACTAATTGCTATTGAGTCAAAAGTATTAGAAATGAAATTTGAAAAATATTATTGTCGATCTCCTTATATTCAAATGCTATCCTGCAAGCGGAACAACAACCATTCAGGAGACAATGAGAACTAAAATCAGCAAATTGCCTCCATTTAACTTTAATACCCTATAAGTTATTCCAATATAAAATACAAAGACAGTATAACCAATAAAATCTATTGCTATTACTCCTATTATCCTATTCGGTATTATTACCTTCAAGGGCACCCACAATAACACCTTACGCATTAACGGATTGAAATCGTCACAGCTGGCAAATACGATTGCTGAGCCCTCTTTAGAGAACATAATTTTAAATTAATTTAAGTGAAATAGTTTTTCAGGAAACTTATTATGCAAGTCAGTGCTCAAAATCAAAGTAAGCTTTAGAAATGTTTCCCCTCACACGTTAACCCTCAGTTTGTTTAATGAAATGCCACAATACCAACTTATGCATAAAGGTGAAATTTAGGGTATCATTTACGCGCCATGGCTTCCATACAGTTTTTGAACCTTACCGAACCGAAAGCAGAAGCACCGCGTACAGGCGTCCACGTTACGTCGAACTGATACGTCATTTCTAGGTAAAGAAGATTTCGAAAAAAAATCAACATGTCGAAAAATCAACGGTGTACACTTCTTGACTATCTTCTCTTATTTCGAAAACGATTTGGAAAAACATGGAACATGAAAGGATAAGACACCTCTTTATTAATGCGTAGATCTGCTTCTGACCACCATTACAGAGTCATATAGATAAATCTGAATTATTTTACTCATTTCTTTTCGAACTTTAATGTCTCAAGAAATAGTTACAATGAATCTATGAAAATTTGACCGTATATTGAGACAATCGAGAAAATAAATGATTTATTCAATACGACCGCCTTCGGCAATGATGACGTCCGCTAAGCGTTGGCGGAACTTGGACACGGCGCGGATGATCCTTCCATCATAACGACCTCACTGCCTTCTCGATGTCCTTCTTGAGGACCGCGACGCTGTTAATTATAGGTCGCGTAAAAGATTTTGATTCAATTCGCACCTAGAAATAGTTGTCCAATGGGCTCAGATCGTCAGAGTTGGGGGTTCACAAGTCCTTCTCCTAGAATTGCACACTGGATCTCTTGAGAAAGTCGACGGTTTCGTTCGCCCTGTGGGCTGGGGCCGAGTCTTATCGGAAGACCAGCTGTTTACCAGTAGCCTTAGCCTTCATCCAAGGTACGATTTTGTCCTCCAGAACATTGGAGTTGACGGCGGTTTTCACTGTCTCGCGATCGGTGATGAAGTGAGATAATACCATCGCCCTCACTCGAAACCACGCAAAGAGTGATGTCGATAGCTGTTTTTTTTTTCGTAGTCATCGTGGGGTGAACCTCAGTACTTGACGAGACGATCCGGTGTTCATTCCGTTTCTTTAAGGCCTCGTCGACCATGAAAATTTTCTCGTCAGAGAAATTCTTGACGACCGAGCCGTTTCCTTTCAATCAGTTCTACAGCTTCCTGCACCTCTAAAAGCGAACTTCCTTCATCTTGTTGGGAGGGAGATGCCTGTTACCGCGCGCGTAATAGTTTAGGTCCAGCTGCTTGATGCCTCTGAGCATTGATCGTCATGACACTGAAGGCCCTTTCCTAGGCCAATGTCGAAAATGACGTTATAGAATATGCTTTGACACTTCCCTTGAGGCATGCCAGATATCGTGGTGTTCGGATTTTATCGCTTCTTGGCCTATGGACCGAACTCTGGTCTAGGCCAGACTCATCAAAATGGTTGCAGACGTCGTAGAGTGTTTGCCTCGAATATCGGAGGGACTTTGCAATGTAGGTACGGCTGTGACCCATACGACGAAGTTCACGTATAGCTGTACGTGTGACCTACTGCAATGAGTAATCTCCATTCTACAAAGTCGAAATTTCATTTGCTGTTGTTTTTCAGCGGTGACCTAAATCTCCATGAAAAAATTTCTGCCCAGGTTCGTCCCCAAGATCATGTCACTAGAAATTGTAATAAATTAGTACTTCGTTATTACTCACGCACCAA
>VOMN01125817.1:0-48773 GCA_014899125.1 Orchestia grillus
TGTGCCCGCGTGAATGTAGCGACTACGGCGTCCACATATGTGGACAGGGACTGTTAGTGGGTTAAAAACTTTGGTTTAATAGAAAAAGGACGCGCGAATGCCAGGAGTTGTTTGATGAGAGTGTGATTTTTCAGCAAACTGGAATTGCTTCAAATTTAAGGTGTGTGAGATGTGCCAAGTCACGAGACAATTTTTTTACAAAACCTTCTCCCCTACGTACTTCATGATCAAGAGTAGGTTACCCTCTGACGTAAACTCGGTAAAAATCTTCATTTTTGATGGCAATATTATTAGTACTTTTTTGCCCTGGAAGCAAGAAGTCAGTAGTCTGAAGCAATAGGAAAAAAAAGCATAATTTAGATTGAACTAGACGCTTGACGGCCGTAACGATTTACCTTCCATTACGGGCATGTGGACGCGGCCAACGGCAAGCTTCTGTAAACATCAAAAGTTACTGCAGGGTAGTCCGGGTATTGTTGGCGCCCCAAAAAAAGATTCGGTGTTGTCAACAGAGTGAAAACTGGCGATGTACGCCGGCTTGGTCGACAGAATATCGATGACGTCTGCACAGATTCGCAAACTATCTTTTGTTCGGAAAATATTTACCCGAGATCGAATTCCGAACAAAATAATAAAGTTTCGTGTACTTTCGAAATTTAGCTTTAGAGAAATTATTTCGTAATGACATGATTGAAATTGATTGCCTGATTAGTTAGAGTGTCGATGTTGATTATTGTCGGCGTTCTAGCAAATTAAAACCATTTCACCGCCTCAACTATTTACAGTAGTGCAACACGAATTTTGAACTAAAGTGTAGATTCCTCGATCAAACTGAAGGGTCGAGAAAGGATTATCATTCTCTGTATTGCTAGCTAATAGTGTTTAATTTCTCCACAGCTGGAAGAAAAACAATGTTGAATGGTACAGTTTTAGCGTTTAAATTCGCCACTCAAGATTTGCTTCAATTTCTCCCGTCGATTTATTCGACTAAGTTCTTCAACAAGAAGTTCTTCCAATTATTAATTGAAAAAATCGAGTTACGTTACTCCGTATAAAGGGAATTCTCATCAAATATACAGAGCTAGCAACTACCACTAGACTTCTAGGATTACCCATACAAAATTAAAGAGCATGAGCGGTCTTTTTTTGCACGTTGAGAGAATGTTTTCAACTTGAAAAACTTCCACTGCGAGCCCAAGCTTTTAAATGTTGTGATTTATAAGCCCATCAAGGAAGGAAGGTTTTGTTAATGAATTATTCTTAGCTACTACATTTAATAAAAACTTCGTTGAAACAGGTATATTAAGTGTAGCTTCCATTGATGATCACTGATTACGTGGAAAGTCAGGTGACCTTAGAAGACTGACATACTTAACCTCATTTTCTGTCGTTTGCTTGCTGGAAGTAAGTGTTTGGTCAAAAGTTTCTTTGTAAGCTGTTAATGTCATACGCCTTTCAATGACCAATCAGTCAAAGTGACTCACTCTCGGAAGGCACTTTGTGAGTGAGCCTACGTGATTACTTAAGTAACATACATACATGCACTGTAACTTGTTGCTACTTGTAGGTCAAGTAGTCTAAGTTTGCACCCTCATTTGTTTTCTACTGTAACTATTATTATTATCAAGTTTTTATTTTCATCCTTCGAAATAAATTTACTCTGAACTAAATGGTTTTGAACTTTGAGTAATTTACCATTTAGGAGAACAATCAAATCAGTGTTGCTTAAAGCGTCGCCTACCAGTTTTACTAATGCTCAAATGCAAGTCTAAAAAATTGGTTCAATCCCAATAACAAATTTTTTTGGAGAGTCAGTATTCCTCAAATGAATTTAACGCCCAAATTTTAGGAAGAGCATTTACCAAGTATTTTTTGAAGGAATATAATTCGAAAATCTCGTACAACAGCAGAAACATTTGAAAAGTTTAACCGAGCATAAAACAATGAGAACTCGAAGGTTGTTGGGACTTTCGGTGCACTAATTTTAGCACAATATCACCACGTGCTGTTCTATGTTAAATTTGACGAAGAGAATCTTATAAAATGAAATTGCTGTCGACCAATAACTCTCGAGTGAACAAATTTTACAAATACGTTTGGGTTTTAAAAATAAGTCATCCGAGCCTTTTAACTGACTCGTGATACGCACACCGAAAATGTTGAAGTAAATACGCTTGAGAATGCAATGTAATCTATTATTGCTAAAATTAGTCTCCCACATTTAAATTCAAATAGATATTTTTTTTTGCCAAGTGTAGGGTTAGCGATAATATACGGAAAATCAATACAAATTATCGTGGAATTCTTCTACGTACGCTTGAGCACTCATTAGCAAGTCTGATAAGAAAGTCACATGGAAAGATTTGAAGAAACCCAGTTAAAGAAAAGTTCAGGAAGCATTGGTGGCGTAGCCATAATTTCGTTCTTTGATCTTGCTTCCATACATCAACTTGAATCAACCTCACATCATGGTCAAACGCAGCGTATTGTCACACGTTGTGATGCTAAGATAACAGAATAAAACCATTTTCAATTTGAGAGCGAATCAGGGAGATACCGCTCGTGAAATATTTTCAACCAGCCGAGTCGAAAAATGACATGGAAATCCCAAGGGATTTCCTTTCATCTCTCCTCTCAAATTGCTCCGGAAGAAGCGGACTCGTTTCTTCGGTCTTGCGGACGCTGAAGGGACAGAAATCGTTCTCTTTTTACTCACCTGTTCTGACTAATTTGCGGTGCCTTCTGACGCCGCGTGGGCCAGATGGAACTCGGTCTACCTCATTCCACTAGCGCATTACCATCGTCTTCCACACTTATATCTTCGTGAATTGGGTCAATTGTGTAGGTGAAATACGCAGAAAAACATGGACATTCGACATCAAAAATTGAACGGTGAAGTAGGGTTGCCTGCAACAGAAGAAAAAATCTCAGCTGTATCGTGATTAATACAAATAATACCAGTACGGTACTCGTCACCATTATACGCGGCTAATAGTTGTTCTTAAGAGTCCACTCAAATAACTACGATCAGTTCAGCGAATATCAATTGGATAAACCTCTGATAAAGTCAGTCAGTTGATGCGAGTTATAGGTCCGCTGTCGGTCCCATTAGGTTTTAAAAAATATCTTTTGAATATTCATAGATGACTTATCAGTTGGTCTACGCTTCAGTAGAATAATTGAAAAAATATTTACCCACTGAATGAGTTACTGTAGTACGACAAATAATGACATTAAAATGCAGAGGGTGCTCATGAATTGATGCGTGAGCACAAAACAATAGATGCATGTTTACACGAATGTAATGCTACTACGCAGGGTATAAAATCTCGACGTTCGGTGATGGAAGAATTGAAGTCTCCAATTCAGAGAAGGAAGTTGGTAAATAAGTAGAAGTCGATGGTCGTGAGTGATCGATGTTCGTGGAGACCTGTTCAACAATATCAGCGTTAGAATTAGAACCTGAATATTTAATTTTATGCCTTAAAGTTTGCTTCCATGTGACAGACGATGGAGTGTATCATTAGTAAACTTCATTTAGAACACTGAGCCTCGAAAACAAATTACAGAGAAGTACGCCTCAGCATAGAACAATAAGGCTACACCGATCCCAGTTGAACTTTAAAATTTACGTCCGTATGGCATGGAAAGACTTGTGTTCAAATGAAGTTGGTCTCGGCAACTTCATTTGAAAGTTATTCAAGTCCTCTGGAAATGGAAGCGCTTCACTTGACGATTCTAATTAGGACGTATATGAGGATTTTATTTTATGTTGTATTATTTCGGCTGAAACCCATTAACCATTTCCTGTTGATGCCTTTGCTAATTTGATCATGTGAACTACGAGTATTTTTATATAGCTGGACATTTTAGAAATAAATTAATTTGAATATCTCCTGAAGTTGGATAGTACTGTAAGAATTAACGTTCTCAGTACCACGATGACTTCACATCCCCCTCCCCCTCTCCTCCCATTCCCTCCCCCACCCATCCCCAAGAAAGCACTCTCTACTAATATACGAAGTCGATTCCAGTACATAAACTAAAGACAACTTCTGTTTAATTTAGAAGAAGTTTTGATAGCGAAACTTAGAAAAGATAAATGAAAGCCAGCGTTAAGAGACTGATGAAGCAACTCGCGCTGGTCCTAAGCGTGCGAAAGGAATGTTGAAGAAGCCAAGACTTTCATGGCTCCCGAAGGTAATTGTTGGCCAGACGAAGATAGCCCAACTTCTGAAGTACAATCAGAGGTGATTGCATGCCTCCGTCTGAGTAGACTAGTAGCCAAAGGTTTGACTTGCCTGGCTGTGTATATGTACATCGAACCGTTTTATGTTCTGATCTAAAACATGGAGGCTTGTTCAGCAATGGTAATAATTTTTGAAGAGTTCAGTTTTTCTTAACTCATTTTGGCTGTAAACGGTTGTGGGTATATGTTGTGGATCAATCTTGTTCTCGAAATTTTAGTGGTCGGTGTAACTAATTGTACGGTCAAATTTGATGCATTTTGTAAAATATATAGCAGATAAACAAAATTCCTAGCTTTAAAAGCTTTGAAAATATTTTCAATGCATAACAACATATACACATGTCTGAAAAATATGTTAGAAAAAATTAAAGTCCCCGAACTTTGCCGGAAGTGAAACCGAAGTTCATGGTAACTTTTTCACTCGCTCGTTGACTTTCTCTGCCATCTTACATTGTTTGAATTTCTGAGCGTTCCATAGAGGCCACAATATCCCTAGTCTCAATGACACCGATGAAGACAGGGACGCAATTGCACCATGAATTTTCTTATCAAGGGTCAGGAAGGTGATTGCTCAATACATCTCCTTCCGTCCCATTCATAAAAATGAAGATAATTCATGGATGAGTAGGTCAAGTGTATGCAACCGTCAACGAAGACATTGCATCACGAAGAGAAACAGTGAGAGACACAACATTGCAATGTTAAATAAAGTAAAATGTTATTTACATTGAAAAACACATTTATTCTCCTTTGTCGGCGAACCTTTTTCAATGCTATATACACACATACGTTTGTAAGTCATTCTAGTGTGGAAAAAAATATTTTAGCTGTTTAAGTCTTTGCGAAAATCCATGAAGACATATCCTGATGTGTCCCTGATTACTTTGTCTCGATGAAACTCCGCCAATAATTGCTCAGCAACTTCTTGTCTCAAATTACTGCAATGGCGCACTCGCCTATTTTGGGCTACCAATAGTCGCTCTCACTAAGACTACTCTCAAGTATCCATCGCTCAAAATATAACCTAAGATTCCAGGGGCTGAGAATTTTTGTTTACTCTTCTCTCGAGGATACGATACAAAATTTAAAAAGACAATGAAACAAAATTTTCATCTGAAAAAATACTAGTTCCCAACTAGTCATCAATGTTAAGTAACGGACATACGACAAATATTGAAACAAAATAATTTGTTTCACCGGAGCGCGTGAAACTTAATTTCCGACTCGATTTAAAGGCTTGACTCAAGTTCCAAGATTTGGTTCGAATACACTCTGCAGGTGTACGTGCGATCGCCCGTTTTGTGCTCATATCAGTTTTCATTGCATCGGAAGCATCAAATCACCGCCCAATGATGAGAAAACATTGGTATTTATTATGCATCAGTTTTCATTGCATCGTAAGCATCAAATCACCGCCCACTGATGAGAAAACATGGGTATTTATCGATGACATTTCCACACAGTTATGACGTGCAAACGTTCCTCACAAATCTACAGGAAGTTGAGTTGTTTTTGGAGCTGAATCGCTCATCTGCATCTACTCGCTGCAGAATTTTAGTACTGCTAATCATACTACGAACAAAGACTTCGACAAAGCTCGGGGTTCATTTTCGTGATTAAGTCTATCGGATTTTGTGGGTTGAACATCAAACTAAAGTTACTGTATGTAATGATAAAAGATTGCTCTATTTTATCTAATGTTTTCGTGAACAAAGAGTCAAGTTACTGTAGACCAGGCCCTCTCCTTGCTTGGAAGAAATGATAATTTCTTCAATGTCACGCAACTTTACATCAGGAAAATGTGAGCTATATAGTCTCCGAGATCCTAATCATAAAACTCAGATGCCTTCTTTAAATCAAAGCCGTAGTAAAATCCTTTTTTCATAATTCCTACACTTATGATAATCGTTTCCGATGCTACTTAAGAAGTACCAGAAAGTATCTGAGTAAAGAATTATGGCTTTAAAACACCGTTATATCTTTACAGATCCATATGCACACATGCCATTACTGAGATTAAATATTAACTGGAAAGCAGCTCTAGTTAATACGCGCTGAAATAAATACTCTAACATGCTTCATTACCCATAGAAAAAACTCCGAGTACGTCACAAAAACGTGCTCAGTGTTGACGTAATTCAGGGACAACATGACGCACTAATTACCGTCTTTGCCCCGATTCTTTTGAACGCCAAACACAACGATAACCTTTGAAGCCTCAGGGACACTGTGGGACAGAAATAATTACACTCATGAAATTTCATTTTTATTCAACATCTAGCAGGCCAACGTTCGTAGAACTCATGCAGAATGTACATGTTATAATGTAGAGTGAAAATTTTAAACTATATGTTAGCATAAGTTTCAAGTATTTGGCCTAATATACACACAAAACCTATATGGAGCAGAATAAAAGTTATTAACCAAAAAAATTTCCTAAGTTTAATATGTAGTTGCAAAACCTTTGTCAGTAATTACTACTCCGAGATAGTTTTAATAAAATTAGGCGTTTGCAAGTTTGTGGAGGCATATGATTCCATTCTTCAACGCCCACTTTTTTCAGTTCTTCAAGATTATTCAAACATCTCTGATGCACTTCTTTCTTCGATGTTCCCCAATGATGTCTGATAGGACTGAGGTCCGAGGGTTGGCTTGGCCAGGGGAGAACATTGATTTGGTTCACCATAAATCCTTCGGACGTTAATTTTACCCTGTGTCTAGGGTCGTTATTTTGCTGGAACGTCCGTCCATCTGTGTTTTTGGAATAAAAGTCTCGCTCTTGGAATGAGACTCTTCACCAATAGCTGACGGTACATGCTGCCCCGTGCTATGAAACAACCCTAAATCATTTTACTGCCACCTCCATACTTCATAGTTAGCATAATATTATGCCTCTCATAACGTGTGTCTTGCGTGTTCCAAGCATGACGAGCGGAGTTATGATCAAACAATTCAATTTTGGTGTCATTAGACCAAATGACAGTAATTCAAAATGCATGTCATTTTTCCAAGTGCACTTTTGCAAAGCTTAGACGACGTAGAACTTATTTTTTATGCAGCATGGGGGTTTCACGGGGTGTGAAACATTTGATTCCACAGCTTTTGAGTTTCTCAACTGTTTTTTCGCTCACTCTTCTCTCAGATATTTTAAGATCGGTTTTTAGTCCTCTGCGAGTCATCATGTGCGTATTTGACACTTCCACATCGAAAGTCGACGAGACCGAAGATCGATCTTCCACAGAGCACATGTCCTTGATCAATTAATAGTTGAATCATCTTCTTTAAAGTTAAGCTTAAGCGATAGAGTACAACACATTAATATGAGATGAAATTTTTCCGCCTGATATTCCATGGCACTGGAACTAAATTATTCACTTCCGGAAATATTCTGAGAGTTCTTCGACTTTCGGTTGGATGCTCTTTTTAATGACTGTATAATTGCTCACCAGTGAGCTAATTCCACATTGTGATAAGCGAACTTTTATTTTCAAAACATCTAGAATGTTATACAAATAGTTCAGATACTGATGGAATGTTATACAAATAGTTCAGAAATTATCGTGTAAATTTATTTCACAGAATTGGTTGAGTACTTTTGTTCCACGCCATTCTTAATTTTTGCGTATACAAAGCAGTTTACTTTTGAATTTCTATAGTTTGTTTTGCAATTTCACTAAGCTATTACTGGACTTTGTGTTTTGTTGAAGTTTTAGGTATGTTGCCTTGCTAGACGTTCAATAAAAAAACGCTTTATAAGAAAATATTTCAAAATTATCAATTATTTGTGCCCCATTATATTAAAAAAAAAATTAGGATTCACAGAATGGTTCAGTCTAAACTTTAATTTTTCATTAAAAACAATCATCGATCGCCAAATGCTCGACCTATTTGACCTATTTAAACTTGGTGTCATCTTGCAGTGCACAAAAATTGCTGTCACATGATGCACGTGTGCGTCGTGTGGTTTAGTTACTTACTATTTAGCCAGTTATCTTGCTGTCCTCAGCTCTTGCCTCTGATGGTCACTTGCTTCTTCACTAATTAAGTGCTGACTGCTCTGTAGAACTGGTAGGATAAAAAATTTGCAATCCATGTGCTTATCATTACAGACAATTATGATGGCATGGAACCACGAAACTAGCTTTCAGGGAGACAGCGAAGGTGTTAATGGAGGATTGAGTCTTTGTAACCCTTTTCTCAAAACGCCCTGCAGCCGAGGTGCCCTGTTGGGCACGGTTCTGGCGTCGAGGCAGCCACCGACTCAAGGACTTCCAGAATAAATGAGGCGAGCGTCAGAATCTCATCTTGCCGACACAGACACTGAGATCAAAGATGGAGACTACAAAGCAAATTAAGTCCCTTGATCTTCACGAGCCACGTCTAGAAAATTCAATGTTATATAGCCCAAAAGAATTCCAGGACTTAGATGTTTCACTTTGAACTTATGTGTTTTGGAAAACCAGCAGAAATTAATCTAACCTGCTTTAATCCAATTTCTTTTGGAGGACTTGAAGTACTCCTGATTGAAGTTTCGTCACTCGCGTATGAACCAAGTAAAAATAAAATGAAATTCTTACGATGAAGGATTTCTTCAAGGTTTAAAGTTATTTCACCCCGCCAAATCGCGTTACTTGGATATGTAATTGGATGCTATCTAAACTCCAGAAGTTTAAGAATAGATCGACTAAGCATAAAAGTGAAATTGCGAACGTGCATTTTTCGTCCCCAAGGAAGAGCAATTTTATTATCTCGGGCATACTGGCAAAGTATCGACCAGGTTTTTTGCCAGTAATAAAAAGAGATTCGTTTTTTTTAAAGGTTATTCTGCAATTTTACTTCGCAGTAGGAAGCACAGTTGTGTTTGCATTTATCAGAATAACATTTACTCAATTTTAATTTAGTTCATTATGCACGAGTGCGTTCAAGTTTATGTGAGTTTCCTCTTCTTGAAATACGCAAATGAAAAAGAAAGGAAAAATACTTTACAAGAAAAGTTTATGATGTCTCACTCAGTATTTAGTTCATATACATTTGTGAAAATGCCCTCCGATATTATTCCATCTGATATTAATCTGCGTTTTAGTTACCTTCCACTAGAAAATTCCGCTAAAATTTCAAAAAGGCTCACCTTCACAGAACATGAAACGGAACCGAAGCTCGACTCGCTTTCGTCACCGTGGAGAGATGTCTGATCGATTTATTTCCGTGCGTCATAATTAACAGACGCGTTCCTGTCTCACGCTACTCATTGTGAGCGTGAAGGCTTGACAATGAACATCTTAAACGTATATTTCGTGACTTTTTGCACCTACTGTGAAACTGCATTTTACCTTCTGGTATGAAGGTAAGTGGTTTATTCAACTTGTTTGTATCATTATCTTGATGTCAAGCGCTCAGTTCTACCCTGATGTTAGCGATCTATAAACATTTGCAAGTCAATTTTTTTTAATTTATCTACCACTTATTTTCAATATAATTAACAAAACAAATACTTGCCAATTGTACTTGTAACTAATTATGAGGCAAAATATATAATTGTTGACAGTGTAATAAGCGTCTAAGATACTCACTGATTGAGTTCAAGGTTCCACACGAACTGCTAGGAAGCACTCTTGATTAACTCCATTTTTCTCAAGTCGGAGCCACAAATTTGAACAAAAGTTACAGTAAATAACGAGGCAAAGTTACTGCTTGCTTTTTAAGACGTGCTACCTGCATCGTAGCGCGTTATAGTGTGCGTAAAAACCGGGGCCGTTTTGACCGGAAAGGTAGGCTATTAATTTCAGTTACGACTTCGTTGATGACATCGTATACCGAACGCCGCCTCGACAGTAGCTCTTTCTTCCTGAACGAAGCCTAAAATCTGACATTGGCTGCCGTGTAAAACACGTACTTCGTTCCAATTTATCGGAGATCCGACTGAAACTTACCGCTTGACTCAACACAAGGACATCGCACCTCAACTTTGAATCGCAGGAGTTCAAGTTCCTCCAAAGGCTGAATGATTACGTGCCCAGTTGGCCTGTAATCCGAGCGTCCCTGTAATCTTGGAGTCATTAATGGGGTGGTTCGTCAAGCCCTTGATTCATGGGAACGAATAGCGAATTCGGCTCGTCTCGGAAAACAAGTTGATCGAAAACATCAGATTCAGCGTTTAGAACCAAATTTAACAGAGAAAAATGATGATGATACTTACAAACAAAATCTCGACGTACTGTCACGATATTCTTTTTAAAATTTCGAATCATCACTAGTTAGCGTTTCAAAAAGAATAGCGAGCTGTCTTCTTTCGTATTGAGTGATAGATTGGTTCCATCGAACAATCTCTTTCTATTCTTTTTTTTATAACAAGCTCGACTTGCTTCTTGTAAACTTCAGGAGCTTGGTATTGCACATCTAGTCAATACCATTTAATTTAAAGAAAGACTACAGAGCAGTTCCTTGCAGGAACCGATTTAACGCTTTATGCGAGGGTGACTGCAGAGCGGTTGTGTGTTGGAACCGATCTAACGCTTTATGCTGACCACTACTATGCTTGCTAGAACTTAAAAGCGCTCCTACGAGGCCGCGAACACCGTTATATATGTATATAAACATATATATACTATAACAAAAAACGAACATTGTTTTATTTTGCTCTGAAACTGTTTTTAAATTTTCTTTCATCCTTTCCATTTATTACAGAAAATAATACTCCTCATAAAACCGCCTGATAAAATACCTGCAGCAAAATTTGTAGTGTCTTATTCGTACTATTGATCCTGCATGGATACATATAAATACTCATTAACTTATTACGTGCAGGACAATGCACATTTTTATTTCCTAATTTATTAATGTGCTTTGAACTTATTCACTGATGTTAATCAGTGTGATGGTGAGAAGAGGCTGCTCAATATTTGTTCCAGGCTAGTAGAGGTGGCAGTTTCATTAAAGATGCACGGCAGATTCCTTCGGAGTCAGGAACGGTGGCGAAAAGCTACAGGACACCTGTCAGCCTGTCAAAAAATCCCTCCAAGTTATCGGAAGAAGTTACGTTTCCCGGAACGCCAAACGTCTGATTCGCAATTTTTCTCATTTTTCGCAGCTGGAGCGGACGTGAAGGATTTACAAAACCATGAATTTGTTGGCCTTCTGCTACGCGGAAGAGAGCGTTGGGGGACGGAATGAGTCACAGAATTTGGAACGAAAGAAAATATTTTCCCATTTCTTAAATGAAATTATGGTTTTTCACGATGCGAATGATTTTCAGGACGAATTTCTTCGCCGCCAAACATAGATTTCGCCAGAATAACCGTCCCTATTAAAAAACGACTTATCAATTACAAATTCATTCACTATCCCTCTGATTAAATGGTAGGTATAAACGCAACAAATGTACACAGGGTGAGAAAGTAAGAAGTTACCGAGATTTAGGTTCATAAATTGCATTTTTGTGAAATATTCCCGCATACTCTCAGCGAAAGGTGATCATCGGGACAAAACGCTTTGGTTCACAGCTACATCTGTTAGAATGCCAGGCTCTTACAGTAAAACCCGTTCATGAAGAACGCTTGCAATCATATTTTTGGCATACAAGGTTATGCCGTAAACTCTCCTCGTGTTGGAGGCGATTGGAAAATTTAAAACATGAGATTCCGAAATGAAGTTGGATGGTGTGGCCGAGATAGCCATGACGTCAGTACCTATAAATTGTACTTTATGCATATGAAGAAGAAATAAAACCCAAGGCCGTATAGCCTATTTTCCTTATTTAATTTCACATCTGACGATAATGTTACTGGAGATGTTCTAGAAACAGTTTTTTTTTTATTGTTAAGAGAAAATTATTAATTTTATCTGAAACTATGAGTAACATTAGATGTGATTGCAATGATTTTAGTAGAAATCAAACACGGAATAAAAAAAATATATTTTGTTCACCATCGCTTTAATAGAAATGATGCTATAGAAAAAATACGCATATATACCTCCCAAAGGACAACAATGAAAATGTTAAACGAGGAAATAGTTACAGGGAAAATTGGTACAGTTGTATTCTTTGGCGGTTAAAATATTATTTTCAATGACAGTACTAAAATGGATTATGAATTTACGCAACCAATTTTCTCCTAATCCAGATATTATTGTGACTGAACCAGATGAAGGCGGATAATTGTAACTCGATAAAAATGATTCATCTAAGTCAGTTGCAAAAGATGATTGCAGACACATCGAACTTGACGTCAATCACTGAATTCATTCAAAAGTTTTCATTAAATGTAGGATATAAAGTAAATAATTCCCTCCATAAATTGAATAATTAAACTTTATTCAGGACGACGTTTACACAAAGTTACTTTTGCCTGCATTTTAGTTTATTGATCTAAAAAAAATAACTTTTTATTTAAATCCATAAATGTGTAGGCTTTAGCTAGATAATGTTACTAACATTTTATTTTAATTTTATCTGAGATATACGAAAGAAATTCATACTCTTCGTTAAGATCACTAAGAAGAATACTATTACTCAATAAGATAGTGGGAATCAATTTCATAATGTCCCGCATAATGTTGCCTTCTTGAGTGGTCATCAACTCTGAAAGCTAGCCATCGACCATTTATTTTGACAGAAAATTCTAACTTCCTCGTGCTTTACAGTTCAAAACCTGCTTGACAGATAAGAATAGAAAAGAGTTCTGAACGTACTTCCATGAGCACAAATTGCATGTCAGACGCCAGTTTAACACAAGCATAAACTCAGTTCCCTCAGTGGTTGAGTGGAACATTTAGAATTAATGTGCGTCACTTTGTGCGAAGATGACGCGCCGAACACTCAAAATATAGTTTGCTCGGCATGCAAAATTTTGCGCGTGGAGCCTGGGTGTCTTGAGTAAAAAAGTCCTTTCTCGGCGTTGTCCTATAAAATTAATTACTCATTTTTTAGACGTTGTTGCAGCGGTCACCGAATTAATAAATTTAGCTCATGCATTTTTTATGTTACTTACATATGGTTGCGATTACAACATCATA
The DNA here is from genome assembly GCA_014899125.1 of Orchestia grillus. NCBI lineage: Eukaryota > Metazoa > Arthropoda > Malacostraca > Amphipoda > Talitridae > Orchestia > Orchestia grillus. Next base: position 13,262 of record VOMN01125817.1, read on the forward strand.
ATAGTGTAAAAGCAGACTAATAAATCCCAACCTAACTCTATGTCCAGTGAGCCCAAATATATTCAACATCCGGATTCTCATTAACAGTTCGAATGGCACAGGGGCGTAGCTCACAGGGTCTCGGCAACCATTTGTTAAACACAGAAGTTAGTTAAATATTCTTACCAAAGTCCGTAGATTTATGGCTAGATTTGAATAGATTCATAGACGCAAGACATGATTTTCCACGTCGAACATGGCCCACTGTTGATCCTTGGACAAAGGGAGCGAGCAAATACCCTTAGAGTCTGAATAGTGAAACAGTATTTTTTAACGCGGAAAAGAGTTTACTGCTGCCACTTTAGCGCAGTGCAATAATTTTTTGTCATAAATGTTTCATCTAATTTGGCTCGGTCCCATTCCAAGGATATTATACGTTCCCAATTGAACTCGTAATAATTGTTTTGAGAATGTAGAATAATTGCAGAAGAAAACTACTTCAAGCCTGATAATTTAACCATGACTTTTTTAAGACCTATGTTGCCAGACAGCGGAGCTTCATTCACAGTCGTTCAGAGGTTTTATATGCTCATGTTTTATAAAGAGTAAAGAAAAATTATTAAGTTTTACCCCGAAGAAAAAGATGCACCAAACTGCAATTTAGAATCAAAACAAAATAACTCGTATTTACGTGAAATGATTTGATGAAACATATCAGCTTCCTTCGAGACTTAGCTCGAATCTCAAAAATTGAGATTTGCTGCTAAAAAATCGTACAGCGATCTGATGCAATAGAGTCATTTGATATTATCTCTCAAGAGCTTCAGTACCTCCAAAAATTATCAATTATTTCAGTGAAATGAACGAGTGCTCAGATATATTAAAAAACACGGGACCGATCTCATGGATTGGCACGAGATGAAAATAATCATCATCATAATTCAGTTGCGTGGCAAGGACGAGCTTAATTTGAACAAAATCATCATCACAGGACAGCCAGCTCCTATCACTTTCATGTCACTTGTTATTCAGCCTGGCATCGGGAAACGCTGCACTTAATTAGCCCTCCGACAAGTTCCATTGTCCAATAAGTCCTAGAGCTGCAAAATATTTTCCTAGAGAGGCTTATTGAAGCCTCATTTCTCTCATGTTGACTGCAACGACTGCGCACTGGTTGGAAAATCAAATTTGTTCCTCAGCGTTAATATTTTCCAGGACATGACTTTCTTTTACGACTGAAGATTGTGCGCATTTAAGTACGAGGGCTCTGATTCTACGAGGGCTTTTAACTTGATTGATGAAATGAGGAAATCCTAATTGAACTCTAGGTGTAATTTTTGCTTGGTAACAATAATTGCAATTGCCGAGAGAACGTACTTTGCATGACACGAAATATTTTTACAAGGTCATCCTAATTCCGAGAAGCCGTAGAAGTGAGTGTACATGTGAGTGGATTCAACGAAGTACATCTGTGCACGAAGGCATTATTAATGGGAAGTATTTATAAGTACATCAAGGCTTTCGAAGAATAGGTCTGCCAAATGATGAAATAAAGGAAGCAGCAGAGATTTCCATTAAACATTTCAAGCATAGATCATATAAAGGCTCTGCAAAATTGTCCAAGAGTAGCTCGTAATGAAGTTGCAAGATATAACCTCGTTTTAAAAAATGCCACTTAATAAATCAAACAGATAATTACATTCGACTCTTCATTGTCTTATTCAGAGAATTGATGTGGAGAAAAATGATTGCAGTGAAGGGATATATAAATTCGTGGTAGATAACCAAAGATAATTTTCACCTTATCAGTCAAATTCTGCTTTCCGTTATGACTTACTTAGTCGCATAGAAAATTGAACCGAGGCCCTGTAAAAGAATAAAGATTGAAAGCAATAGTTGTTTGGAACATATTGAAAGGGAACGGTAAAAATTCAATGGAGCAAACAGTTACATAGGTCGAGTGAGGCAGCCCAACTGCAGAAGGAGACCTGAGCTTCAATTAGTTTTTTCACTTATTTTGACGTTCAGGTCTATCTCACGTTGCCTTTAGAAGTACAGACGTCAATTTTCAAGCTGATCAATTTTGAAGACGTCAACTATTGTGTTGATCTACTCAAATTACTCGAGACCCTACATCGGCTCTTAAAATATGCATGCTTAAGCAAGACATCGTAATAATGAAGACTGGTCTAATAACAACGTTGCTATGTTTATCCATTTGCTTGGTTAGGACGGAGGATACAAAATTTACAAAATTATGTCAAGTTATAACTCATAAAAATTGCACTACGCGCAATGTAATAAAGATTTAAATATTAAGTACTTACAGTGAACAATTTTCATCGCAGGTTTAAATTTGCCTGATAAATCTTCGTGATCTAATATACCTACAGTATGTAAATAAATCTAACGTAAAAATATTTTAGAGTCTATCAACTGGACGATAAAAGCGTTTGTCAAAATTTGGTTACGCACTGACCTAAAGTCTCCATATAAACTAAGTCAAACTTTATGAATCTTATTGCTGGTCTCTGTTAAATCGCAAAGCCAAAAAAACGTTGTTTTCTGGAGGTAGCCGGAACAATACTCACTACGTATAATTTTGTGATGCTGACGCCTGTTAACGATACATGAGTATCTTTGAAGCACTTTAATTATTTGCAAATGCTGTCTCATTCTAATTGAGGCTGGTCTTCGTTTTTCTGTGAAAGTTCCTTTAGGCATGATTTATTTGAACTAAAAATGGGACTTGTCACTGCAAATATAAATCAGGTCCACTAATTTTTAACGAAAACTATGGACACTCGTATATATTCTACTTTTTCTATCCTCGGGTAAAGATAGACACTGAACGGAAATGCTCAGTGCTTAGCAACAATTTGCAAAAATTACGCTGCAATTACCTTCATGTCAAGCTTGCCCGAATCGTTCCAACTAACAAGCCAGGGGCATGAAAATGTCATTTCCCGTTGCATTTTTATCCCCAAACGACGTTTCATTCACTGAGCTATGAAGCCAAAGCTGCTCTCTCCACCTACGAAATACCGAAAATTTCCTCTCCTCGGGACATGACAACCTAGTAACTCAAAATCCAGTCCTCAAGTTCGCATCCCGTTAGACTTTGTTCGCATGTCGGCACACTGAGATCCTGCTGCGCCGCCGACGCTCTACCAGTGATGAGGAGCAAATTTTGTGGAGAGGTCGCAGGACTCTTGAGATGTCCCAGGTAACGAGGAGAGACTGGAGGCAGTAGCGACAGCCTTGGCAGATTTGTGAGAACATCCTTGTCTAAATTCATGCGAAATGCCTTGGAAAATATCACCCGACGCGATATATTTGCGATGGCGTATGGGCCAGGAACGGCGCGATGCTTGGACATGTTTTCTTCCGAAGGGGCGCTAAGGAAGCGCTACAACAGCTGCCTTTTGGCCTATCAAAATTCTCTCGCAACTTTGGACGCATAGTTTCCAAACATGGGTTAAACATGAAAAATTGATTACCTGAAGGTTTTTAACTCTATACCAGGAATATTAATGTTGTGATGAAGTTAAGAAGTTAGGATGAGGTATAGAGAAATAAATGATATTAGCATACAGGGAGACCCAAAGATTATCAAACTAGTAAAGTACTAAACTATATAATGTATGAAATAATAAAAGTAATCTTACTTACGTGGTTGTGTCTTAACGCTTATTACAACAAGCATGAAATTTCTCAAAGTCATTATCATCGTCATAATGTAATATTTTCGAACATTTGAGCTCATGGACACTCTTTTTGAACTACCCTTTAACTTTACAAGTGAAAGTTCGACAGTCGAACACATCTTTAAGATACATAAGAACTTATCCCTACTGTGAACGTTAGAATGACAGTGAAACTGTTCGTTCGCGTTGTGCTCGATAGACCACCGCTTGATGCCTAAAATAACATAAAGTGGTTTCTATGAAACAATTTTTTAAAATTTCGTTAGTTACGTGAGTACACGTACGCATAATATTCAATGTAGGTGTATAAAAAATTTAGTACATTGAAGCCGATTTTGGCATCACCAAAGTAAATAAATATTGAAGTACCCGATTATCACTACAACTTGTGGGTCCCCTGCAACAGTCCCAAATCGCGTTCCGGCCGCCGTCTAGGTAGCAGTGCGAGGTGACCCTTTGCCTTATTCTCATGCGCTAATCCAGGATCCGTTTTATGAACCGTGAAATTTGTTTAAGAACTTCGGCAACTTACATTGATTATCTGAAAACAATTACAAAGTGGGAGTTAGTTCAGAAATTTCTCCAAATTACAATGATTAATTTAAAATGAATAAAAAGTCACAATTAGTTCAAAAATATGTACAAATTACAGATTAATTCAAAAATGATTAAAGCACAAAATAAATTCAAAGTCTTTTACAATTTAGAATGATTAATTCGAAAATGAATACAAAGTCAAATTAATTCAAAAAACCTCTATGGTCCAGTAAATTCAATTGAAAAATTAATTTCAAATTGTTATCGCTATTTTTCTGGCCCGAATTTTTTTTCTCGCATCTCTCTACCAGAAAGTTCTCTGTCATGACAGAACATTTGATGGGAGGATCGTTCATGGCGGACGTCTAGAAGAGGATGATGAAAATCCCCTTTGAATGATACGAATGTGAAAGATGTATGAGGCTCGGAATAAATTTCCTTTGCAGAAGAATTTCAAGTACCCTCTTCCCCGGCATGCTTTTTGGAAGAAGCTGAGCTGTGTTCGAGGGTTTTTTGTATTTGTTTTCCTGTTGTGCGAGTACACTAGGAAGAAATAAATAGTTAATTCCAAGAACGGAATAGTCATATAGAGCGTTTTTGATCAATATAGATCAACCCAAAGATTTTCACACCCAAAGTTGAGCAATACTAATTAGGGTAAACGAATTAACTCGTCCTTCCCGAAGAAGACATCAAATAAGGTTAATTTCAACACAACACGAGTGAGCTCCAGCACTCCCATTCAGCAGCACGTAAATTTCACTCGCAGCAAATCACCGAAGCCAACTTCGTGTTAGGAACTTCGCGAAGATTTCTACTTGTACACTTTATCCTTCAAAAATTTTCTGCCTGTATTTCTTAAATTGGTCCTAACAGATCGTCAATTTTCGACCGACAGCTGCCCTCTCGCTTGTGCGGAGAGATGTTATTTATTTATTGAAGGGGATCTGCAGTCCAACTTTCTGAGGCCTGAAGAGTTTTCTGTTCCGTCATGAACTTTGTTCATCTATTTCAAGTATTTTTCGATATAAAAGAAGACATTTGAGCTCAGATTTCGGGATATTTCTTAGTATTATTTGAGCTGTTCACAGTTTTTGCTAATCGTGAAGTAAGGAACGAACAGGAGTAGTGGTTCGGCAATTTCGTAAAGGAAATTAAAAACTTGATCGAAGAAGAATCGAATTTTAATTACATGAACCAAATTTTCAGTAAATGTGTCTACGAATATATGGCCAATATAATTAATTGCCGTACTAAATATCCGAGATATTTCATCAATGTACATTATCATTAATAATCAAATTTTCGTTGAATAACTGTATTACTGCTTCTGTCAGTCTCTCACAGTCTCTCACAGCGAAAAAACGTGATCGGCACCAGGCGGAATAGTATCGAATGAATGAAAATACGAAAAAATCTCTTACTTCACTGCATGAAAAATACATATATCTCACCAAAATCTTCAATTTCAACCATAAAAAACACTACACAGAATGCATAGCTATCAGCCTTTGAGTTCTAAGATTCAAGTACATTTCTTTCTAAAAAATACTAAGAAACCTAATGCAAAGATAATTGGGCTGGAGAGCACTTAAAATCGTAAAGGCTTACCTTACTATGTTAGGGTTCGCTGTGCTCGACCATCTGTAACTCATTTCGTTCTCTAGCGTGACCATTGACAGGAATGTTCCGAGTTCTATGGTAGGCTGAAGGATAATTTTGCCCTGTAACAAAGGTCACCGAGCGCCGCTACTGAAGAAAATATACTTTTAAGAAAGACAAGCGTCATTGAGCGAAGTTGGTTGGTGCTGGTACAACGACTTCTTCTAAAAGTTGCCGACGAGACTCGCTCGTAAACCAACGCAAGAATTTCGGGACCAGGGACAACTTGAGGAGCCGCTGCTGGAACGCTGGCGTAAATATTCTGGCCTCCAGTTTTTGTGGAGATGCCCTGTCTGCGTCTTGTCTTTAGTTTGTACGGCTATGCACTGAAAAATAGGCCGCTGCAACCCCGGTGGGTGTAAGTATTCTTACCTTCACGTTCTGTGGAAAGGTCGTGCTTTTACTTTGTCTTTACTTGTAATTTTTATGAGCTCGTAAAAGAAAAATTACAGGTGAGTTGCAAAATCGTAAGTGCAAGTGCATAGTATGCTCAAATTTCTAAATAAAGATGTACACTCTTCATTTTGCTTAGTTTGACTAGAGTGAAACTAGACTAAACTAGACTAGAAAAATGAAAAACTTTTAGAGCACGAAACTGTTCGCACTCGAATTTGAGCTTGAACTAGAAACTTTGACTCCACACTTTGTTTTGTGCTCAGTCTATGCGAAAAAAATTGTAAAAAATAACAGCGAGACATATTTTTCATGATGAATCGCATGTATTTCCAGCAAAAACAATTTTTCGACACTCGTTTTTCCTAGTCAATCATTTTTGGCTAAGCTTTCCTTTGGTGTTAATGATGAGCGCCTATCGCTCCTAGTTGCAGCGGTGCTTGAATAAAACGGGTTAAGTGTATTACAGAAAAACCCTTTCCCACTGTAAAATCTACGTGCCAAAGTCAGCATTAGGCCCGAGCCACCCAGACATGGACGAAAATATTGTGTAAAATTTTCTAAATTATTCACCAGACGAAGTAGATCATTGTCTGAGGAAGCTCTTCTACTGTATTTTTGAAACGTATATGAACTCGGCACCTGGTGTCAAATTGAGCGAGTAATCCCCCTAGACTTGCGTGAGGTGCGTTGGCCTCATGGGGATCTCGAACTACACGCTTGATTTTTCCCTCAAGAGCGCGTCAAGGAGGATTTTTGGCTTCATCAGCGACGGAGACGATGGAGGACTTTCAAAAAAGATTAGGCGCAACAGTGACGTGAAAGGGTAAATTTTGGTTCGGGTGAATTTAACAATCGCTCAGAAGATGTTGGCAAAGGAAGCATGAAGAAGATGTATTTCGTAACCCAAAGATATATCTTGTACGAGATGAGTTAGAATTCGTTATTTATTTAACATTTTGTCATTTAACAATCTCATTTAAAAGTCTCATTTAACAGTCTAAAATAGAATATTTGTCCGTTAACACGTTTTTTTCATGCTGACACATTGCACATCACAGCGTGAATTTAGTCTTTTACAAACAAAAGAACATGCGTCTGTTGACACGTATTCTATTTTACGATTTAAATAAAGGGTTGACTCCTTGGGTAGTAAATTGCGGACGCAGCTGCAACTTTGTTGTTAACGAGGTTGACAACTTTGACCTCCTGACATAAAACTTTGTGTGCTGAAACACGATTTCGAATCCAATTTCCACACTTTTTTGAACGAGTAGGGAAAATACATCTGATATGTCTGTGATGTAACTTTTGAATATTTCGTTTTACGAGAGTGCCAATGTATTGCGGCCACTCAGGAGATTTACGTGTAAATCGCAAAGTACACGAAAATGCGTAGATATAAGAAATATGTGTAGGTTTGTTATGTGCAATGACTATTTGTTAGCGTATTTTAATCCTAACATAAACTTTTCCACATCACATTGCTGTCTAATGGCTACCACTTCTCTTCTTTCTTAGATTATTTTCTATGCTTATTTTTATTGGTTACAACTGGTCTACGCGGGGCCATACAAGAATTAAAAATAAATAAAAACATATGGTGCTTAGAAAAAGGATGCATTCTATGTGTTTGAGTGAACCTAGAAACTGAACCGAATTTTCCATTCAATGTTGAAGACTAAGTTAGAATGGACAAACTACGACTATGAAAGACTTTGGAAGGCAACTACTGAGAGTTGATCATAGGTTCCGGGAAAGGAGACAATTAAATTAATCTCAATATTTTTTCAATTTTCGGGAATATTTTCAATGTTACTCCCAATCGAAAACGAAATGTGACTTACCGACCCAAGATCTCAAAGTAAATTTTCTCTTGCATAAACAACGTTGACGTCACGAAAATCTTCAGGGGAAGATGCTTAGCATGAACTGGCAAATTGAAAACGAACTACTTAATTAGAACAGATGACAGCCAGGCTACGTTACCTCAATTCCAGACAGGTATCCCAAATAAAAAAGAATGTACTTTAGCAAAGGAAGCGTCATGTTCATCAGTTGGTAAAGCCCAAATGTCCAACTGATGTTGCAGCATCAGCTTGAGCATGAATTCGCCGAATGGCAAGTGGAAATTTTTACATAAATTTGCATTATAACTCAACCTCGAATTCCAGCGAGAGTCTCGCTACTCTAGGCAAACAAACACAGTCGCTGACGATGAAGCCTGAATGAAACTTTTTCGGGATCAAAGCTGATACATAAATGCATGGATGGTCTACTAACACTAACGAATGACCCATAAATGTTATCCGAAGAGAAAAAGAGAGTCTAAATTAAAGAAAATGTTTTGAATTATCCAATGAATATTTAAAACTTACTGGAAAGCCCTGAAAAATTCAGTAGCATTTCACGAGCATGCAGACTCAAAGAAAATCGTTGCCGTTAGGTCACGAAATCAATCGAAGCAGAGGGGAGAATTTTATGAGTTCTGTCCCACAACAGATGAAAAATGAAAGCCAAGTCTTTGTCTGCTCAAAATTTCAAGCCGTCTTCTTCTCCGAAAGAGAGGCTGCAAATTCATCCGAAGCCCGGCACCTTATTGGCAGATTTTCCCCCGCAGCTTAATTTTGTAATACGAGAAAATTTCTCGCACATGTGAGATTTTTCGCCAATCTAAAATATTTTTAGAGATCCTGAAAGATTTTTTGTGGAATTGAAAGATTTTTTAAGCTGCAGAAACGAGAGACTTTCAGATCGACGAGCTCCGACCTAATGCTCAGAGTCCGCGTTTTGGTGAGCGCCTTTCACATTTTCCGGTCATAAAAAATGGAGGAGGGCGGAGAAATCGTTTGCAAATGTTTGAAAGGCAAGCGACGCAAATCTATTTTGCTCGAGGTGTTTGATGTCACAAGAAATTTAATTTTCTGCTTTCAGATGTTCTGAATGCTCGGTTAGTGGACGTACTGACTCTCCGTTTAAAACCACTTTCAGCGACCCCGACCCATTGTCGCCCAAATCCTTGCTTCTAGGTTGAAATTTATCGTAAAATGCGCTGTGTGAGGAAGAGATTTTCCTCCATGCCCTTCTGCTTTATTTGATTTTTATTATTATGTTCCTTACCCGCCGTTACACAGAAATTTCATTTCCATGTAAATCGTTAAATGTGACTGAAGCCATGTCAATTTCGATAAACATTTCTCTCTGTATTTATCAGAAGCACAGCTTCTTGCTGTAAGTTCATGTCGGAAGAGAGAATTATAAAACCAGGGAGCACCTGCCTTATTTGGGATCGACCGCGTAATATTTTGTTACAATATTACTTGGAATGGTACGCGGACTCAAAACTTATTTCTTCCATTGATGCAGAACTTTGTAAAATGCGTAAATGAGGTACCTTTAAATGGGATCATTTTCTCGGCCCTAAAAAATTGTCCCCACTTATAGAGAAGTATGGAGAAGTATAGGCAAAATATTGTCCCCACGTGTACAAGCAGGGATTGAGTTTCAAAAAGCTTGTTAAGGTGCATTTAGCACTTTTCATTTTCAGTAAAACTTCAATGGCCATCATTCCTGTACAGTTTTGTAGGTTTTCTCTTGCGTATTATTTTCTTCAAATGTGGGTGTGAAAATAATTCAAGAAATTATCATTCCTTGAATTCATTTATAACTGAGCCCAAACACGATTTATTTCAATTTTAGGGGAATAAAAAATCTCTCTTCCCTGTATTTACAATCAGTGAATTCTATAAACCGTAAATTTGAAAACTTTCTAATTAGGTGCTTTAGCTCTTATTTTACAGTTTCCATATATTTTCCTTTCCTAAAAAGACTGCAGTTTAATTAAAACAGTGATGCACATCCGTTTGCTCGAGGCTCTCAGCGCTGGCCGCGTAAAACAAAAATCGTGCACTTGTTTGACAAAAAAACTGAGAGGCGTCCAGTTCCAGCCTTTACTTTCAATGAAATCCTTCCCGTATGGCCAATAATTTTTGTACATGATACTTGTAAAAACGAGAATAAAGATTTTGTATCAGGAACTCTCGAGCCATTTTGCAACGAAAACATGAACCGTAAGAACGCTGATTCGAAATGGAGATTACGCTAAGCTAAATTGTTACAGCCAATGTTACACGTAGTGAGGACAACTAAAGGTCTTAAAAACATTAATTCCGAACTAAAACTTATATTACTCTACTCTTGGGAGCGCTATAAACATTAGATTTTAAAGCAACTCACAGATAATTTAAACTTGATATGCTGCATCGAAACGTTTCAGTGTTACTTTGCCTTCTACGTGAGAAACTTTCAAGTGACTCGGCAGTCTCAACCTTCGCATTCTGATTTCTGTGAAATTTTCCTGGTCGGAGGCTCAGAATTCACTAACAATTTTATCCATAACTCATTCAAAAATTTCGTTTATGCACGCCTGAAAACTTAAATTAGAGGCAAAGGCGTTTCAGTAGATCGTTGAACTACGATGTTTGAACTCTCAAGCATGAAATTTACAAAAACCCAATCTTTCTATCCTTGAGATTTCAAAATTGCAGGCCCACAATTCCTGAATCTGTCTACTCTCAATACGCGTGACCGATAGATGGTCAACGTTTTAGGAAGCATCCAGGTCGAGCTACATGAAATTAGGCGGTAGAAATTCGCCTGAAGGCGGTAGAACTGTCGGCTCCAAGTCGGACGTTCACGAAGTGTGAAATTATCTGGAGGACGTGACGACCGCAAACAAACTTTCCAGCTATCATGGCTCTATTTTCTGCCTATTGGCTCTCCATATTACGCTGGGTTTGGGCTCGCAATTTCGGAGATGGAAGTCTCGAACGATGAGTCGGGAAAAATGACAATTTTGAAATCTTTTCTGCACGGCGTGGGAGTTCAGTAAGAGCACTGAAACTTTTCGATAGACTATTGACCCGGTTACGTTTACGTTGGTGTAGGGGAAAGACATACATGTGTTTTGCCGTTTTGAATGATGTTTGTAGTGGTTCTCCTCACAGGTTCAGCGTGTTACTTCTGCAATAAAATAAGAACAATTAACCTGAAACTTTCCTGAATTTCCATTCAGAATTTTCTGCGAACAGATGATTACGCGTAATGATACGCTTGTGAAATACCGAGTACGTTACCGAGCAAATGGTAATTTACTACGATTTAAAAAGTAGGTAGCGCCGTGTCCAACGAAATCATAGTAAATTTTCGGTCACGCAAGACCAAAATGTGTGTTTAATTAAATGATTGAGGTCATGTCGTATTATTTCCCCCTACAATAAAAAATCATTTCAATATAAATAAAATGTGTGTGATTAAAATGACGTTCGAGTTACCCTTTTTCATTAAATAAGCACGTCTTGGCCAACAAGGCTCAGATTAGGGTGAAACAATTCATTTTCGGATGACGACTTTGTGAGTGAACTTTACTGCGATCAATCCTAAAAGATTCATAAAATTTCAGCGATATGTTTTCCTTAGATGAGGCTTTGCTCTTTCTCTAGTGAACCAAGTCATAAAATAATGACTGCGATTTTTTTGTATCACTAATGCAAGCAGCTGATCCCCTCGGTACATGACACATTATAACGTTACGTGTTACCGAATACGGCGATGGAATCTTGAGTGAGAGCTCACTTTTACTCAGCCATGACGGCCAGTGGGGCCGGTGTTTGTACCCGGTTTCTGAAGCATTAAGGGAGGGACAAGTGATTACCCCACTCCCCCTGGACATGCTGTGGCCCGAGCACAACGGGGGCCCGATTTACATTTATTTGGAGTGTGAAACCTGGCGCCAGGTGGACTCGAACTCGCGACCACTCAGACCGTAGTCGAGCGTCTTACCTACCAGGTCATGCACGTCTAGTCTTGAGTAGTCTAATGGACACCGCGACAATTTTTCCATACCTTCAAGTAGCTCGGGCTCCATGGTGTAGTGGTGAACGTGATGGCCTCACAGCCGAATGGACAAGGGTTCGAGCCTCGGCTCAGGTGGGTGGGGCTTTTCACGTGACTGCGGAGTACTTCCTTTGGAAAAGGAAGTTCAAACCACACATTCCTCACATCCCCCACCACACCAGTAGTTGTAAGGCATTTAAAACCAAACGGTAAAACGTGTTGGAATAAATAAAGGTTCTAGTAAATAAGCCCTTACGCTGTTTTATAAGCTTAGAACGCAGTTCTTCAGTTCTATCACTGTAAGCTGATTGTGCCCTCGATAAACGAAATTGAACACCGAGAATTTCATTCTTCATGTGGAATTTCTGCTTTAATTGCACTCTCATTTTCACGGTTAGTTTTTCCTCGTTGCATCTGCAGCGCGAAGATCAAAAATGGGATTTTTATCAAGCTAATATACGGATCTGGGTTCTTCCATTATGCGAATTGCGAGAGAGTTCTGTTTTTTGGACTAAAATGGGGATAGAAAAGTGTTCAGAAAGAGTATTCAGTGAGGCATTATGGAAAAATTTGAACTGCAAATACTATTCAGTATCAATTGAGAGTGACTAGAGATTGAGAAGTGTTTCGTGAAATACTCGTACAGTAAAAACTCTAACCATATGTGCAATTTAATATCAATTGCACGTAACTTCCATTTCATTAAATATCCTTCTATATAAGAGTGAGACTTGAACATGCTTATTAGAAACCAACCAGCAATTTTTCCTCCGTACTGCTTTTTCATTTGCAAATTTAAAATTTTTTGGATTGAGTCAGAATTCCTTCGAGATAATTTTGTACAGCCCCGCACTGAATCATTCTAAGTTCACCATCAGTTCGAAACGGACCTCGGTTCCATGAATGGGGATAAATTAAGAAGAGACGTGTGAACACTTTCGACTGCGCTAAGAATCCAAGAAATTCAGTGCGTCATCTTTACGCGTGTTAAAGAGGCATCGTTATTTGTTATGCAACATTAACGCACGTGATTTCTCAGCCACAACGCGCCCAAGCGTGTTTGAAAGTTCTCCAGGCCACTCACTCTGACGGAATATCTCTAGCTCGCCACCAGAGGTACTTTAATTTACACTCAGAAGTACGTCCTTGTTATGCTCACCTATGTACGGTTGAGCTATTAGCAAACTCATTGTGATGAAACGTCACTTAAAAGTATTTAATAATTATTGCCATGATCTTGTGCATCATAAAACTACCGATAAGGTATTTTAGATGAAAATGGGATGCAGCAAACGATACGGAAAGAGAGCTGTTCGCATTGGAAATTGATGTTCAGCATGCATTAGATTCCTGGGAAAAAAGCGTCCTAGTTACAAGTGAGCATGGCTGAAGGCAATAACCCTCAACACGCAGAAAATTTTTACCCTCAAGCAACTAATCGGTGCAAAAATGCACGAGAAAAGGTGTAACACGTGGGTAAAAAAGAAAATTGAGAAGTAGAAGACAAGAAAAACTGAAGTCAGTAATTTTATGAGGATGTTTTGGAGGTCCCTAACGACAAGACCTCCTCATTTGTTGGGTGCTGCGTCCATCAGGACGATCATTCACTGATTTTATATCCTGAGCAGATCATCAAAACAAGGCCATTAACAGTCCTACCGACCAGCGTATGCTCGCTGTATTAAAAACACGCGAGTGCTAAGCTCCTTAAATCATGAGGCGCTCGAGTTCTGATTTCTGCTCGCGCTGCATGCATAATAGATGTGCCTCGTGGAATAGAAACTCAGACCAGTTTTGCGAGAAATCTTCTCTGCCGTGATCATCGCCAGAAACACTTGATTAGCATGCAAGCAAATAGAATGTTCGTGAAACAGGACTGATCGACGATTGCACTTTGTCCCTTCACTGAAAATAATTTTTGAGTCGTTTTGACGCATAGTGCTGAGTCCTGCTCCAAATGTTGGTTTTTATTACCTGAGACTTATTACGGTTGCATCAGAGGATATGAGTAGAATGAGTCATTTTGAACCGCTGTAAGAAAATTGGGTTGAGGTCCCTCATAGAAGTGAATTAATTTTTCGACAAGCGAAAAATGAGACAGTGAGTCAACTGGACGCAGTTTTTATCCTCAGCGTATGGAGACCAAAGAAAGAATTTATGTCTGTTCGTTTCTAATAATTTTTCAGCAAATTTTGCCATGCTGGTGGAAGATATCATTTGCTTTGTCTAATGGTTATGCTGACCTCAAAACCCAGAAAGCGAGTCAACCAGGCCTAATTATAATTTTCAGAGTGCGTGAGACGCACTGATGTTATATCAAAGGTGGTTTGAGCCTACAATCGCAACATTTCCGGCAGCACGTGAGATGTATGAATTTAACTCTCCTTTCTGTGTGCAGGAAGATTGTCGTAATGACTATGTGTATTTCAGGTTCATTTCAATGCATTTCCCTAGGCCTAAAGGTCATACGAATTTGATCATACCTGAATAGCATAATAAGAAGTGTTATTTTCCCCTTGAATAATGAAAAAATATGGAACAATCTACGTATTTTAGATACTTCAAACGATTTGATAGAGTCTCTATCGCACGAGCGAGGCAAAAAAAGTGGTGAAGAAGCGCAGAACCTGACCGAGTAAGCAAAACTGAAATATACCTACTCCTCAAAACACGGAAGATTTTCGTACTTCTAAAATTTCATCAAATTCATGATGATGAAGACATTTTCTATCACGATAAATTTTCTTCCCATCAGAAGCTTGTCCTTCCTAAAGCTTTTGGATCGTTTGCGGCTTCATCTCCGCGCAAAGGACGAACTATAAATGAAATAAGAAGCTTATGCGTGGCAGAGCGTCGAAGCCCTTGAAATCCTTTCATTTCCCAATCGGATCGTAATTTAGCACCAGCACTTGTTTTGTGGACGTGACAGCGAAGTGCTTAATGTTTGTTTTGTCGGTCTGCGCTGGAAAAAGTGATGCATGGCTGCTAGCAATATCACTAACATGGAGAGACAGAAGGACTCTATGGTACTTTCATTTCATTGTACTGAAAGCTCGGTTGCCGTACTAGGGTTGTTTTGACACTCAGGTTAAGCAAAGGTATAAAAATAGATGAAAAAAGCCCCTGAAATCATTTTTACTAGAGTAGTAATTTGGAATTGAACCGGTTTGAGTAAAGGATCGTTCCGAAAAGATGTATGAAGTTGATCAAAACAATGATCATGTAAGTTGCTCCAGTGATAAAAGAACCAATCGCAAATCATTCTGAAGGTTCTTCTGGAAAAACGGTACATAGAGATATACGCACGTCACACAGCGGAAACTTTTATTCCCAGCTTCTGATGAAAATATTTGCGCCGTCTGATACGCTGAAAAAAACACGCTCGATAAGACTTTTCTAAATTTCCTAAGCTGTTGTTCATTATCTTTAGATTATTGTTAGCACTAAGTGCAATCCTAGCATAAACTACTCGGTTCGTTCCTGTAGACATTTTCTATTTTATTTTGTTCTATAATAAGACGTTACTGAAATATACTTGAATTTGCCGTACACTGTCCTACAGTTCTGTGGTGAAAGGTACACACAGAAGTGTGTGTATTAAGAACACAAGAACCGTGGCATACGTGTATAATTTTCTATATTACGTCATCGCTTTCTTAACAATAGACCATGTTTCATGGACGAGCATTGTGCGGTTAGGCTTTGAGCACTCTGATGAATTAGTAGCATTGATGAATAGATACATTATTTTGAAAGAAAAAGAGGATTTGATGAAAAGCTGAATTAACGCATGAATTAATAGCTTTAAAATCCAGGTATCAGACATTCAACTCCCTCCAGCAACGAGTGTATTCTGTGAATTTAGTGTTCTGGGAATAAAACCCGCATATTTGCCCGGTAATAAAAATGCATACCACCTTGTAATTAAACGGAACAAGTCGTTCTTGATTTTGAACTGCTTTATCGCAAAATAGTTATAGCGCTTAAAATCACTTATTTGTACACGAAAACTAGGCATGAATTTAAAAAAATACTGTCGCATGCATGTCGAAACCTCTTTTACAATGCAAGAACTTGATTCGAAATGAATACAATACCTAGATTTTAATCCCTGGTCTTCGCGAGTGAATAGTAACCCATCAATGCATCGCGAACATTTTTATGGGTGATTTAGGACAATAATACCGAATAAGAACAATTACACAACGGATACAAAAGGTAATAGGTTGAGCCGTGTTATTGAGCCACTGCCTGTCTCTATTTAAATAACTTATACATGAACTGTGACAAGGAACATGAAACTAATTCATTTTTCAATTCAGATTTTGCCCCTTATGACTTTCAAGCCATACCCGTGACGGAATAGCATCTATTTCAGTTACTAAGCCATATTCTACGTTCAAATTATATTCCTGACGCCAACGACCTACTGACGAGTGGTTCTTTAAAGAATGGCAAAATCAATAGAGGAATAAACATCAGGTCGTAATGGATTACGCTGCGTCAAACTGTGACAAGTCAAAAAAAAATTTACCAAAAAATTTACTGCTGCGTGCCATGCCATCTGGTGGTTAGATGTCGATGACTGATGAAAAATGGTTCCGTTGTGACAAAATGGCACGAAAATAAATGCAAGAAGCTTGTAGGCGTCAATCTTCAAGTTACATCCAAGAACGAATGTTTGATTGCATGAACATGGAAAAAATGTTCCAATAACTTGAGACGTGAGGCAAAAAGAATCTTACTGCTCAAGAAGCCCACAAAAAGCGATGCGCTATTCGTCAGAAGATTTCTAAGGCCAATATGTTATGTTGCTGCTTTCTTGAATTCGTTATCTATACCAAATGCGCAGAGGCGTTGCGCTACCTATGATCAGCTTGCTGTGCCATGACTAAACTTTTTTCTATTGTTGTTAACATTTGTGCGAATTATATCTCTTGGAATCGTCTCACATGGATTTCAACATAAATCTTTCTACCCATTGAAACAATCCAAACAGCTAGTTTCTTCCGGGAAACTATTTCCTAATTGGGGTCATTTTCGCATTCTCAGAAGTATAATTCGCTTTGACTATCACAATTTTAGAGTATGATTTGAAACTTCATGTATCACTTTAGATATAATTAAGCCTTTAGCGAACTATCCCGAGATCTCTCGTGGCCGTGGTTGTTGCATTCACACGGTCACTGTTGGTTACACAGACCGTGTGAATGCACCGCCGGTCTTCTAGGGGTAATTTGTTAAGGTGTTAAGCTTACCTACTTTCCAGCGAGTATCCCATTACTAATAGTCGTGATATCTAATTCTCGGAAAGTTACCTTCCCTTTTTTATTACTTCTCGTAACTGGCTCTCCTCAGCAGCGAATACAATTCACAGCTCTCCGTATTTTGAATTTCTTTGTTGCCCGCGGGTATCGCCGTAAAAATATTGCTTTACTTTTATTTTTATTGATCTTTCTTATTTGCTTATTGCCCAGAGTACGAGACGTATGAAAAATGCAAGCTTTTTAAACAGTACGAATGACTCGGTACATCCATTTCATTTTAAAATGCCTTCCGTAGGAATATAATCTTCTCTCTCTTTCTCGCAGTGGTAATTATTATTGCCTCCAGTTCTCTGCATAGTCCGAGACGCAGCTCAGGTAGTCAGCATGAACCTACAAATGCACAGTTTTCCTGAGCCATTGCTGTGCAGTTCCCGACCAGAACATATTAAGCTCCCAACCTCCTTCTCCTGATTTCCTAATTTAAACTTCATCATGGCACTCGGACCCAACCTTCCCCCTCCACCACTCTCATTCTCACTTTAATCAACGCTGAGAACAGCATTCAGTCTTCCCCATGCGCTCACTAAACTTAGGACCATTAATTCTTAAATACTCCAAATTTCTACAGATTTTCCTTTTCTTCCATGAAAACATGGCCTGGGTGAGTTGACTTAATTGTCCGGGTTGGAAAAGTTCGTTGACGGCGTATGTTCAGTTCCATCTGAAGCAGCGCCCAGCCCCTGGAATTGTCTCTCTCAATTTCGAGATGATCTTTAGGTTTCTACGAAATTTCAAGTCGTTGGAAGTTTTTTCTGGAGAACACAAGCGACTGATAATGGTGAGGTCTGCGACTGAACGCTCTTCCAAATTGCCCTGTCAACAATCAAATGATAATCGACTGTCATCTGGAACCTTAACTGCTCGCTTCATGACACTCGAAACCTTTAATGGCGTATCCGGCTCGTTGACTTAGCAGAGTGTCCAACTGCGCTCCTATTTAAACACTCACCTTAGGATCTTGATTAGGGAAAAATTACCCCAGCATCCGAGAAATTGAGTTTCTTTTTCGAGCGGCAAATGGGAGAATGTTCGAGTGATGTTTGCAGTGGCACGAGCGATTGAATCATGTTTTCATTTTCCATAATCAGTACATCTCTTGCTTTTTATGCGTCTTAATTAATGAATTAATACAAAGGAAGAACGAAGCGACGGTGACGGTTACCTAGTGGTTTTTGGAAGGAGTGAGGGATGAAAAACTTGAAGGAAGGCCTTAGATTATACCTAGATTGCACGTCAAGACTAGGAGGTGTGTGGGATAAAATCGACCCCATTACTCCTATCGATCTGCTAACTTTCGTAAAGGTTACTCGTGCGTACGGTGCAAAAATTTTATGAAGTGTTCGCTCTTTCCCTTTCATTTTAATCAATGAATTCAAGAATAGAGGGCTCAAAAGCGTAGAACACATCCCTAATTTCATGAATTCTGAGGAGTAAATCGCATGATTTAAATTTTTATTTCAGTAGTAAGGAATGGCTTAATGCAATTGTTTTACAGTTTAAATGGCTCAGGTATTTAGTGGGTGTAGAGCTCAGCTGAGGATGAAGATGAGGATGAGCTGAGGACGATGAAATGAACAGGAACATGGAAGAAGAGTGGCCTTTTGATTAAACGAATTTGTTATTCATAACCGAAATACGGAATATTTTGCTCCGTTTGGTCGGTGAATATGAATTAAATGGATTAAGTGAAAATGAATTAATAGTATGAATTTACTTTGTCCTCTATGATTATGCGGTATGTATGAATCATACATACATTTTTTGTTCGTGTTAATAAGAAACATGGAGATGTTCGTAAATAACTATGTAGTTGTGATTATTTGTGTATTATTTTGATCCTGTACTCTGAATATTAGAGTTTAATTCAGATAGATCTTCTATCCCCTTACTGACCAAATTATTATATGGCTATGTTATTCATATATTTATGCAATAAGACCCCTTTTAACTTGTCTTGAAAAAATGGCATCATAGTTGTGAAAAGGATTTCTGAAATTCGTACAGATGGTAAAGGGTTAAATGATTTCAATCTATGCTCCTGTTAGTCCTCGATTAAAGGCTTCGTTTTAAAATCTACTGCGATAAGAATTGCACGGATTGCTTGAGTTGTTAAATACTTTTTTGCAGAAACATCGGCGATTTTTTGATAACGCAAACAAAATTATTGATCTTACTGTGATGAAATGTTTGGATTGAAAAATGTTATTTCATTGAGAAAAGGTGTTAAATAATAGCTAGAGTGTGGTTTGATTTAAAATGAATTTTCAACTGTGAAGCCCATTAAAGTTTTGCAAATCGCAAACCTACGAAGAAAAGTTCAGCTACTAGCCATAAAAAAGTATTTTGCTCCGTGTTCGTTGCTCTTTGAAGTTTTCCAAGAGATTAATCATGATTTGAATTTGCAAGCTGGGCAAATGTACAAAAACCTGCTTTCGGCGAACTGATGATTGAATGCAATCAAAATACGGTTGAATGCTGTTCGATCCGATGTTCTACATGCGTCTAATTTTTGAGTCATTTTAGGTAAGCAGACAACTTTTCTCTTGATAGACTAGCGTACCTTTTGCATCCGTAGAAATATTTCATTTTACAATTCAATCGATGGAATTTTAATCACAATAAGTGTAAAAAATAAAATATCAAAGGGCTCACCTTCCCTGAACGGTACAGAAATTTATCCTGAAATTATACCCATAAAAATTTCCCTCTCTTGGATATCCCAGTCAGGAAGAATAAGTTCCTCTCGACATCACGAGATGCTCTCACAACTCATATTGTTCACGTTGAGTAACTCATATTGTTCACGTTGGCTAACTCAAATTGTTCATGTTGACTAACTCACATTATTCACGCTGACTAACTCACATTGTTCACGTTGACTAACTCACGTTGTTCACGTTGACTAACTCACATTGTTCACGTTGACTAACTCACATTGTTCACGTTGATTAACAGCAACCATCGGCCCCACTCAACATCACATCGCCAATAGACGAGTGCACGGTACAGCAGAAGCTGTTCCAGTTCTAAAAGCGTTGTCCTCAAGATACCATCGTTCAAAAACTTGGTCTTGGCTTTATCGTTAAGGAGTTTTATCGAAGTTTTGTCAGAGTAGCATTTCTGGAGACAAACTTTACGCATGATAAGATTTTGGGCCGGAAATCTTTCCGCCCGGTTGAATAATTTTCCTGGAGATAAGTTGAGAAACCAAAAATGAGGAGGCGCCCATTCAAAGAATGTCTAAACAATGCGTAATGTGAGTTATAGCAAGTGAAATCACCCCCAGAATGCTGAATATATGAACTGTGTCACGTTCTTTCGAATGCAGAGAACATAACTGATATAAAAAACGTACAATTTTGAACTCGTTGACCGCACTTTTTTGAGACGCATGTATTTGAAATTTTCAATACCATTTGAGCGAGTCATTTCCTTGACATTAGGCTTATTATAACAATTAAGAAGCTTTTATTTATGCCATTCATAAGGGTTTTTCTACTTTGTATCTTTGCAATTGTAGGCTTTTATTCTTAATTCTTATGTCATTGCGTTTTTGCGATCTCCGAATTACCTTTAATAACTGCACATCAATTCATCGCCTGACATCCATTCATTGTTTGACATCCATTCATTGTCTGACATCCATTCATTGTCTGACATCCATTCATCGCCTGACATCAATTTATCGCTTCACTTCAGTTCATAGCCTCAATAATTTATTACTTTACTTCAATCCAGCACCTCACTTCAATTCATTACATCACTTCAATTTATGTTTGGAAAATGCACTTAGAAGCAATATCAATCGTGAAGCAAAACCTGACAAAACAATCAGCCAAGAAAGTAAGCAGTAAAATGCAAATTCTCATTTGAGGAAGTCAGTCGAATAGAAATAATTGAAAAGTAGTAAAAAGATGCTAAAGTCGTTGTTTGAACAACCTGCGAACTACGAATGACGGCGCTGAATTAAGAACCGACTATTTGTGGCTACTGAACATGACATGAGGATGGTGAGGCCGGACTTTCAATTCCTCAAAAAAATAAATAGTTCAATAGAAAATAATGTGGATGGTTTTGAAAAAGACATGGAAGATCGGAAAAATCTTAAATAAAGGTATACAATTATAATAATGAATGGAAGATCGTTTTGGAGAAGCCATTGTAGAAAGTTATTAAAATGAAGGACAAACTGCTGTAAAAAATGGAAGAGGGTCATGAAAGAAAGCAGTTGACAATTATCAAAAAAAAAGATAGGTAGTAATAAATAATAAGACGGTGGGAAATTGAGAAAGTTATGCGGTACTGAAGGGAAAAAGGTCGACACTTGTAAAATAAGAGAAGTAGATGGTAATAAAAACAAGAAGTAAACAGCTGTATACAAAGAGGAAAAATTTTTTTTCGAAAAATTTGTTCGAAGGGTTGGTGTATCGACTCTTCCCTCACTTCCCCTCTGCAGCCCTCACCTCAGGGCCCACTAAGTGCTGGTGTCAGCATTTTCTGCCTTTATCTTACGAGACTCTAGTGTTTACACTACAGCTATAGATGCAGTATCATTGGACTGTTGCTGTCGGGGACACGAAGAGTGTGTGAATATTTTCTAAAAACAGAGCCCTGTAGCATTTGAACCAGAAAATCAAATTCAGATGTTTAACAACAAATTTTATATAAACACAGTCTTTCGTTCAATATTTAATATGCTCGGTTTTCTACATTAATCAATTTTTAAACCCTGACCGAAATTTAGGTTACATACACGTACTGAACAAGCATCAATCTTCACTTAGAGCTGGTAAGGTACAGACTCGTTTCTAAGTTGCTATATAACGATGGGACCTTAGTAAGACGTCTCGGAATGGCAAAAAAGGGTTATTGCATTTGATCGGGCTAAGGGACTCTCAGAGAATGAAGTAGCAAAATTTGCTGGAGTTTCATACCGCACTGTTATGCAAGTCTACCAACGATGTAAACGATCTGATACATACGGCAATTCAAGGCAAATTTTGATCTGAGTAAAATTCTAATCGATGAGGACCGGTGAGACCCGAATTTTTGACCAGAACCCCGAACCAAGGCTGGAACTACTGTGAAGAGTCAATGATGGCATTTCGCCTGCTGTTTCTGAACGAACTCTTCGTAGGGAACTCCATGCAATGGATATCTGGAATAGAGCGGCTCGTAAACGACCGATGTTAGCTCGTGCTCACAATATCACTCGTTTAAAATGTGCAAAAAACACACGCTCTTAACGCTGTAGAGGAGTGGAGAAGTGTCAATTTGTCACGATTCTGTTTCTCTATCGATGATACTCGCTGTCACGTTCATCGAAGACCTCATGAAGCCTTCGACGAAGCCTGTGTGCAAAGGGGATGCGAGGAGGAGGAGGGTCTGTCATGTTCTGAAGCTGTTTTAACAACACAAAAGTGAGTCCTTTAGTGGAGGCGTCCGTCAAACTGAACTAGCATGGCCACATTGAGCTGCTAGACTGTCAAGTTTTGCAATTTACGCAACACCTGAATGAAGAAAGGTATGTTGCTTTGCCAATATTTCAATTTGATAACTGCGGGGTGCACTGGACTAAAACCCTTATTAATTGACACGAAAGTCATTCAGGATACGTCACGCATTTGGATTGGCCCAAGTTAAATGACAAGTACCCAATAGGACATTTGTGGGGCCACCTAAAACGACAAGCTAGGAGCCGAGTAGATCGTCCACGTACTGTGACCGCACTACGGGATCAGTTGATGCAAGAGTAGTTTAAAATTAACCAGGTGTACATTGGGACACTTGTAGATACAAAGCCACCCAGAACTGCCGTCATTTCTTGTGCCCGTAGAGATTCTTTACTATATTAGTAGCAGATGACGAATTTTTGTCAGGTGTGCTTATTTTAAATGGAAGTTGTAGGGACGCAACGTGAATTGTATCCTTGGAGCCTCAGACGAGCAACAGAAAATGTGTACAAATAATCCTTCAAGTCTTTGTATCTTCTTCCTTCACATTTCCGAGCAGTCTCCATTTCAGAAACCAGAGTCCGTACGGGATGAGATCGACGAGATGCGGTCAATATATCAAAGCCTAGAAAATCCTGGGAACCTTTTCAGACCAGTCAGCCGTCGCAGTCCTTTGCTGCCGGTCCGTCCTTCTGGTGAGGACGTATTGGCTTGATTTACCGTTCGTAGAATTCGTGATTACGCTCTTTCCCAAAACTGTTTCTGTATGACGCCCTAAAAGTCGATAAACTTATTCGGGCTGGCAAAATCATTCAAGTTATACGCAATCATTATATTGGAGCAATATCTTGGGGGAACAGAATACTGATATACGAGTCTATTTTGTTCTTATCAGTGTAAAAATCAACTGGCAGAATTACGAAGATTGTGTGTTTTTATGTACCTGAATCTACAATTACCATGTATCTCCTACAATCTAGATACACGCTATTTTATTCCTGAACGCTAACATTTTTATTTATTTGCTGAGCAATCAGCTACAATATATCAATTCACCACACAACGATCATTGGGAGGCGAGAAAAACTTATAGTCGTTAGAATCGTCAACTCATCGCAAATGCACTACTATGCTTTTGACGGACATGTGCCTGCAAACTCTTTGTTTGAATAGAAAGCATAATGAATATATTTGAGCAGTTCTCCTATGAAAAGGATGAGAGGGGAGAAAAGGGTTGCAGGTAAGTATATTTCCTTTAGTAAATGTTTTTGGTGGAAAATTGTAGTATTTTTGGTGATTACTGTGCTATTAATTAAATGCACTAAACGTCTCTCAATTACCGACAATAAGTTAATGAACTTGAATTAATGGGTTAAAAACCTCTAATGTCGATAAAAAATTCATCGAAAGTTATACTTACACAAAAATTAAAATTGAAGTACCGATAAGTAACATGAAAGACACTGCCTCGAAAGTGCAGATCCGAGTCATTTATCAACATTTCGAGTAAATTCTTAAATTAACTACACCGGCCTCCGAGCCCTTGTACTTTTTTAAAGTCTGACTTTATTTTCCATTTCAAAATCGCTAGAAAAAATACTGTTCACACCCATATATATCCACTTTTATTTCAAAACATTTTGACACCTCCAGCAACTAGAGTTAAAAATTCGGACCAAAAAGGACTCATTCCGCCCAAAACTCGGACTTCTCATCAGTAGCTCTGACACCAATTTTTTTCCAGGGGATCAGTTTTCGGAACAGTGAGATCTTTAATAAATTGTCCTAAGCTTCGTTAGGGAATTGAAACACGAGCTACTTCGGGCCAGCCAGCAGGCAAGTGCGAGGTGACCGTCGAGTTGGGCTCGTGAAAACGTAACGTTATCCAAAGAATCTCAACACACTAATAATAGCCCTGGGTTACTTTCTCGCTTGTTTGTTCGTCCAACTCTATGTCACGCTCTCAAGATTTAGATTGCAGAAAATTCGTAGGTCCGTATTTCTAACTAATCAGCGAGACTGTCGATCAGAAGAGGCAGTCCGCATCAGGTAAAATGTAAATAACAATACTTCATCTCAGAGTTACCGTAAATTATACGAGGTATTTTACAAAATTGACATCGTTCGCTCCGCAATTCTTGGCGGGGTGCGTCTAGTAGTTATCATAGAAAGGACCAGGACAAAAAGGAATTCCAAGTGAAGCTTTTGAAACTTGAATTCAAACCTTCACTCATTTAGAGAAATGGAAAGTTCTTTAAACCGAAAGTAACATCAACTGAAAGGAGAAAGAGACTAATAATAATTAAAACGTAACAAAATTTAGTCTGAATTTTGAAAAAATAAAACGCAAGCGAACGAGCCATTTCTTGCAGTATTGAATCATGCAATGTCGAGGTGTGCAAAAATTGCAATAAGTATTCGTGCACACGAGGTGACACAAGTAACATTTGATCAAAACCTTCCCAAACCGACAACGAGAAGGCGTAGGAGTTTGCCCTGACCAATCGCACGGAGTGGGTCCCAGTTAACTATAACGGTAAAATTACAACAGCAGTAAGGTTACGTATACTTGGAGCTTTAACGAAAAGCTCTTTGTACACTTACGTACACGAGGGATAAGGCTGCGTTCAACTTTGCACGAAAAATTTCTCGTAGTCTTTCGAAACAGGAGGATTTAGTTCTCAACAGGGTTAATTGATTAATTATTTCCCTCCCTTCACTCCTTGTGAGGCACATGGACTGGGTAAAACGAAGTGATCTGATACATGTTTTTGATAAAGGGAAAACAAAATAAATTACTGAAAAACAAAGTCTTTTTATTTCCACTTAACATGTATGTATATGAATCAATGCGAACTTAAATTTATTTATTTTCTCTTTTCATGAATAAAATTATGTGTTATCTTCGCTTATTTTATTTTGCTTCCATTTAGGGAACGGATGTGCCGAATAAATTTGGCGCACTGTGCATTTTGAGCGCGACATGCAGGGCTTGCACTCCAGGGTTGACATTTCTCCAAAGTTGAACTGACGCTAAAAGTCGCATTCTCTTGGCGGCATTCAAATTTAAATTCCTAGAGAGACTTGAAACAGTCAGCTCTATTTCTGACAGGAACAAAAATGGAAATTGAAGTTTGGAACAGAAGCATCATATATGACGAGGGCATTTTACAGTTCGTGTCTCACCTGGTAATGTGAGACGTTTCCCTTTCAAAAGCAACGGCAAAACAATTATGAACTCTTGCTGCCTAAGTAACTGAACGTTGGCGGTCTCTAATTTTCTTGTGCTATGTAAGTCGCTAGATTGACTATTTACAAATTCAGTATTTGCTATCACTGAAGTGAATTCACTCACGATTCAGCAGTTCCACAGATATTCTCCGTAAATAATGTTTTTCGCAAAATTACTTAGAGCTTGGCTCGCTTTTAACGAATAGAATCTTTCAAATGGCGGATTTCTGCACAGCTCAACTACGGAGAAGCTCGTCAATCCTGTACCCGCATTGTCGGACGTCGGCAGAAAACCAATAAGCTCTGGCAGACCGCTCAAATTCAGCTTTTTAACGCACAATAAAAAGCTGAGATGATGGGAGCGCAATTGCACTTGAGCTTTTCGGCGGACAATAGGAGAATTTTACATTGAAATAAGAATTACTGCAGTTGCTTCCGGGAATCCCTTACAGAAAACTTTAAATGGTGAATTTCTTTTTGTTTGCTTATCTAGAAGCGAAAACTACGGTGCTAAATGTTTCGTCCACAATCGTATTGGAAAAGAACAACAATTATGGAATTAAAATAGGAATATGTAACTCAATGAAGAGTCAAATGGAATTAAATGCAAACGCCAAATAGCAAACATCACAAAGCTATATTAGGGAAGCAGCTGTGAGCACAGGTGAGTGTTATCAAACAGCGGTTTTAACAAGCTCTTCACACTGGAGGAATAGTGAGAGAGAACATTTACATCGGGTAATAAGAATTTCATAGATTTGTAGTACGTTGAGTCTCACCAGTTGAAGAATTGAGTTCAGTTTATCATAATTTAATCATATCTTAGCTTGAGTCATGACATCAATTTTTAAAACAGCAATTTATCAGGTAAATTTATTTCGGACCAATTAGTTCTTATCCAGAAGCTGGAGTTAATCTAACGCTCTATTTCAGTGCAATTGCAATAATGTCTTCAATTCCTTGGACGTAATTCGGACACGCAGGCTCGAGCTACACTAGTGTGCCGCCTTTTTTCGGCTCAATATGCGTTTCTCTAGGAAAGTACTATGCTTGGAATCGAACTCTGGATCCCCTATCCAAGAGCCAACTCGCTATCATTCAAGCTACAGAACTGCATTGTATACATACGTACATCACAAATGTGTTTGAAGAACGATCCCTGCACAAATACTAGCAGAGATTATTCTCCACTTGATTAAAAACTTGATAGTTTTTAGTTCAAAATATTTACGTGTGCAAACACCTGTTACTCATTAGGATCCTGCACGACGTTCTCCCAGTAATTATCATAGCTCGACATCGCTGCAAAAACCTTAGAGCTTGAATTGAAATTGAAGTTCACGTCACATAACACACGTTCCCGGCGGCGATGCTACTTTTCCAGAGGCAAAATGATCCACCGGGAGATAGGTGACGTCATAGGCGACGTGTTGAGCGCGTGTGTACTGTAGATGAGGTATCTCCAATTCACGCACACGCCTAGGTACGTAATTGTTTATTCTCAGCGCATAGTGCGTGTCACGAGACTATAAGTGCTTACGCACATCTCTTCTCAGAAATTCGAATTCTATGTACGCGTCTTTCTGAGTGTTTTGAAGACACAAGGATGTGGTAAAACACCGTTTGAAGTTATAGGGTGTGATGTCGTGGATGCAATGTTGCTCTTACGTTTTTGCAAGAGTGCACACGAGTATATCCTCGTTAAATCAGATGTTTCACAGCTTGCAAGCTTAAAAAATTGTTCGAGATAGATAATGGGATCATAGGAACAACGGTGAACTACTAGAGAAGTCGTGAGTTCTGTCAAAATCTAGCATTATGAGAGCTCGGATCTGATTGATCAAGCTTTCGCTGATATAATTCATCAAGATTCTTCGCTCTCATGTACAGAAATGAGTGAACGCGTTCAACTAACTCGTGTGGCGTGACACAGAACAGTTCAGTGGGAATGCAGCTAATGATCTAAAAATATGATTTCTAAGATCCACCACGCTACAGACACTTCTTCACTGTCTCAACGTAGTCTAACATTCTAAGACAGTTTGCATTGCAAACACTCGCTGTCCTATAGTCAACATCACTGCATCTCACAACTTTATACAGTCCTCAGCTCAATTGAAATCGACGAGCATCAATGTGAATTTTACATTACAATATATAATGTAAATTTGATATTGAGAGAGAAAGCCTTCTTAGACCCTGGCTCTCACCAGTTGTATTGTGCGGAGAATCCCTAAGTGTATTTTGAATGCAGTTTTAAAAAGTAGCGTTGAGTGTGTCTGTGTGAAACATCGATTGCCCCGAAGACCATCTTAGACATGCAAAGCCTTCTTCAGGAATTTCCCTGATGTGTTCCAAGTTATTCTTGAAGTTTTCGCTGATCCACAGCGCGTACGAAACGTGACCCAGAAACAGTCGCTGACGGCTGAAGAAGTCAAACTTCCTTTCCCCTGATCGAATGTAAGTTCCCTGCACAAAATCCTTTCAAGAGGGGAGATGAGTTATAATTTTGCACATGGCGACTGTTTATTGGCACCAATAAAAAGGAAGTAAAAGACTATTGGCAATTACACGCTTCAATTGCAAAAGATTTCGAGCCGTGTACGTGCCTGAAGCCCTCTGAGCAATTGTGTCACAAGCTGTGGACTATTTTACTATTATATCACGCAGGTCTGCAGCGACGTATTTGTGGAGACTTTGTTCTGTTGCACACTTCAATCGTATTGCAAATTTATAGTGAGCTACGTGAGCCACTCTTCAATTTCAGGAGCATAATTCAAAATCTCAATAATTACAATTCAAAATTAGTTAGTTAATATTTTCAAAATTCCAAAAAATCGCTGTTCGAGCCTCACTGCTTGGACTAAGCCGCATTAAGTTTATAGGTATTTAAAATTTCTGCAGTTCTTGAGAAACAGTAAAGCTACATGGATACTGTACAGCTGCAGAAAAAGTGCAGATGCGAGGGAAGTGTGCGTTTAGCTGCAGGAAACTGTTCATGGGCAAGAAAACTGTACAGCTGCAGAAAAACTGCACAGCTGCAGGAAAACTGTTCTGCTGCAGGAAAACAGAACACAAACACGCATGAAATTGTACCCTTTCGGGGAAACTGTACAGTTGCATGAGAATAATACAGATGTAGGGTAACTGAATAGCTGCAGGAAACTCATGTACAGGAACAGAGCAACGGCTGAAATTTCTTGTACTGTTCTACCAAAAACTTCATTGAATTTTAAAGTAATCAATCGAAAGACTGTCGCGCCTGTAACGTCAAAATGTTTCGTGACATGTGGATATCCCGGCATTGGAAAATTAAAGAGCGAAGGGAAAAGATATGAAGTGAAAAACGCGGGTCTTTAATGTGATCGTACACCCGATACGAATTGGAGACTAGTTTAGAACTGCCCGATGCTCTGAACTAAGACTACAGGGAAATTTATTTGCAAAAGCTGTAGCTTTGCACACCTGACTAGGGATCAATATAACAATTAGTTGTGCTTTAGCTGATAACCTTGATGCTATCACCAGTGATGCCAAAGCTGAGAACGAAAACGTTGCTTAGTTTTCCTCGTAGCTATAAAATGTTTCTTTGATTGCCTGTGAAAAGGCCCAGTGCTAACGTAACGTTCTCAGCTACGTAATTTTACCTAGGTGAAAAGCCAACGTATTTCACTTTAAAATATGAAGCCTAGTCAACAAAAACTGTCAATAGGGAAGAGGAGACTATAGCCATGCTCTTCGAATCCTCGTTGCCAACACACTCGACAGAGCAGAAGGAATCAATCTTGCTCTATTTTGGCATCACAAGTATTGGAGTACGCCTATCGACAAGTACTTGGGCATGCAGGATTTGCGTGTCTCAGCACTGAAAAGTTTAAGACTTGCCTCTCGGCCTAGTCCTCGACCCAGTTTGTGTTATTTGGTTCTTTCGAGACCTGACGTGCGTCTCTGCAGAAGTCCACGGCAAAACCGAGCCACGATTTATCTTGCAAGATATCGTCAGGTGGAGAATCCGCAGCAAACGGTATTCGGTGTACTCACTTGAACCGCGTATTCAGCGTAGGATAAAAGAATTCTTCGAGAGCAAAAACTGGGCTGGTCTTCACGCAACGCAGTGTAAGTGAAACGACGCCTTCTGCTGCTCTATAATTCAAGCAGCCGCAGGATGTGGTTGGTCGATTCGTGCACCCCGATTTCTCAGAACGAGGGAGGCCGTGGGAACTGGCATATACAACTGCGAATTTTTATAGTTGTGTAGTTTTATTCTCAAAAAGAGGCTGTGGCGAGTTTTGAAGAACACTATTATCCAAACTAGGTATAACTGCTTTAACAGCATTTTATCGCCTGTTTGTATGAATAGAATTGTATGTCTGTGTATAAGATAGAGGAAGCAACGGGACAACATTTTTGCTAAAGTGGCATTTGAAGCAATTTTTCTTAAGAATAAAGTTCTGGCAAGATACCAAATTAAGCGCAATATGCCATGGGCTCTCATATATTTCTACGAAGAATGCAATTGCTTCAATCAAGACTAAGGCTATCGTCCACGCCCACATCTTCGGAAATATAAATGGTCAAGTCGTAGAATCGGAGACTTATCTCTAACTTAGGCAAAGTTAGACCTGCCGAAACAACTTTTGCAATAACAGAGCTGGCAGTCCTGTTAAGAACTCATAATGACGATACCATTACCTCACCTTTGTGCCAATACTTAGGCAAAAAATAGATGAAAAATGCATCTAAAGTTTGAAGAAGTTTCTAAACTTTTGGACAAAACTGCGCTTTTGACTGGCCCCGATGATAAATCTTTTCATCATTGGACACGAATCAAAGAACAAAAATTCCTTAAAAAGTACACGAAATTTTCAGAAAATGAAGAAATGTTTTTTGGTTAGTCTAAGGACAACTCTTTTCAAACACTTTGAATAACCTTGAAGATGTTTGGACCTTCACGCCCAAGCCACACTGAGGTGCCGCCGCTTCGAGCACAGGAAAATGGATAATAATAATAAGAAACTATAGGAACTAAAAATACTACTGTTGTTAGTTTCCCTTTTCGAGCCAGGTTCATTGGGTAGTTTACACAACGGTTCCCCGGCTCGAAAAAAATAACCCTATGTCGGGTATCAGAAGTCACTAAGAAATCTGTGAATTTCAATCTCAAATCTAAATTTCGCACATATTATCAAAAAGTAAATATAACTAGATTAATATGTCGATCAAAAGTTCAGAATTATCCTTAGGCAGTTGACTCTCATTGCACTAGCAGTAGCCATAACAATCCTGCCCACAGTGTGATTTGCAGCAATCGTAACAATCTTACCAGGATTGTGATCTGCAGTAATTGTTACAACTATGCCTTGAGTGTGACTTGCAGCTGTCGTAGCAATCCTACGAGGGGTGTTAGTTGTTAGCAGCCATAACAATCCTACCAGGAGTGTGACTTGCGGTAATCGTAACAATTGCACCTAGAGTGTGACTTGCTAGCAGTCGTAACAAATGTGGGAATGAACGATAAACGAATAAAATAATGGATAAACATGATAAACAATATTCGATGAAAATATTTCGGTAGCGAATATTACAGATAATTTTAAATGTCCCTGCTAAAAAGTTAAACTGAGTAAATGTCCCAGTAATTAGTTTTAAAAATTGACATGCACATTTGGCGTGAGGTTCCAGTTCACATTCCCTTGCTTTGTCTACCAAGAGAGTCTCGATCATTTTCCAGCTTAGGAGAAGTAAATGCAAAATAATGCCAAACAAAAATTAAGCCCCGACTGCATTGTCCTTGTAGAACTCAAAGAGTCAATAGGAATTAAAGCTCTGCTTAGGGATCCCGAATTCCCCCGAATTATAGTCCTGCTCTAACTTGACCAGAACTCGCTCTCCGACAAGCTGGAACATTGATCTATTTCAACGAAGACGCCAAAGTTCATGCCCGTACATTTTTCTTTTTTGAGCAACCCGATTCTCTTCTTTTTTTCGGAAAGGGGGGAGGGAACGGGCCGCCTATCATTGACTTTCCGTAACACGTGTCCTTTCGTCTATGAGAAAATAAGTCCTCGTTCTTCTGAGATCTTTCCGCACGCCATGCCGTCTCCCTACGTCTATACGAGTGCGAAAGGCAAGCAGCCGCGTTCTGAGGGATTTGCCGGAGAGAGCCATAAGATAGGTTTATGGCTGAGCCATAACGTAAAGCACACGTGCACACGAGCCTTATGGCAGGTTTATGACTGAGCCATAACGTACAGCACGCGTGCATGTGGGGTATTTGTACTGTGCTACAGGTGAGATTTGCAGCTGTGTATAAGGTAAAGGGTTGACGAAGTAATACGTGTGGCAAGGTAACGGGAGAGACAAGGCAGAATTGACGAAGTAGTACGTGTGGCAAGGTAACGGGAGAGACAAGGCAGAATAAGTGACGAGGTAATAAGAGTGACAAGGTAACGAAGGTGACAAAGTAGAAAGAGTGACAAGGTAATAAGAGTGACAAGGTAACGTGAATAACCAAGCCAAAGGAGTGACAAGTCAACCGGAAAAACAGGGCAACAGAAGTGACTAGGCAATGTGAGAAAGGCAACAGGAGAAACAGGGCAACAAGAGTAACAAGGCAACAGGACGAGCGATGACAAAGTACAGGCTCGTTCAAAAGGAACTGGACTCCCCCACAC
The DNA here is from genome assembly GCA_014899125.1 of Orchestia grillus. NCBI lineage: Eukaryota > Metazoa > Arthropoda > Malacostraca > Amphipoda > Talitridae > Orchestia > Orchestia grillus. Next base: position 46,120 of record VOMN01125817.1, read on the forward strand.
GGCGGGACTCAGTGCGTTCAGAGACTGCACACTTGCATGCACACCGACCGTTGAAGGGCTTCAGTATCGAACCCTTTCATCAAGGCTGCAAGGGATAAATCATGAAAAATTCACCGAGACCAACCCTTCATTTGCTAATGAAAGATGGCCATCGGCTCAGACGAACGACAGGGACATGCCAAATGTAAGAAGCCATTCACTGACTTTCTGTTTGCCAGATGTGCAGCTCAAGCGATCGCTTTCTTTCCTGAAATCGAGCCGTCACTGAATGCTCAGTGAAGTAATAGTAACCGTGACCAGAATTGAGTGCCCGTATCTGTATCTGTAGTGAGCTGAGATTAACTTCCCACTGAAGCTCGAAAAAGTAATTGTGAACAGAAAAAGGCAACATTCACTCCAATCTGATTAAAGCAATGGCAACTCGAACCAGGATTAAAGGACAGTGACTGCAAACACATTGAAGTAAGAGCGACTGGAAGCAAAATAAGGCAGCATTAATTGCAAGACTGACGTGGTTCTAATAAGTTCTTAAAAAGAATTATCTGCAGACTGGTCTCAATTGTAATGCTAACTCTGAAATCCTTCGTGATTGGCCTGTTGGGAGTTGCAAGCTCGTAGACCAGGAGATCAGCTCTTAAAGAAATAACTAGGTATCTTTTGCGCATGTTGACGCGTTATTGGTCACAATAAATAAGTAATTTATTGACTCCACAAAAAATTGTTCATTTATTGTGTAGTAATTTCTTGTTAATTCATTTTCTCCACTGTAAATTCGAGTTCATTCTCCCCCATGATGGCTGTGTGGCTTCTCCCCTCCTGAACCTGAGGATCTGTGGGGATGTGCAGTAACATTTGAAGGGTGGGAAACGTATGTTAAATAGTTGGAGACAGCGAAATAAATATTATTTTAGCGGTCAAATATAGTATAAATTCACTACCTGTGTCCCCCTTGAGGTAAATTTGCAGGAGTCGTGAAGATTTGGAAAACTTTCTCACGAGTGGAGGCAAAAAGTCGTTGGGGGCACTGAACTGAATAAATCAGATGTATTTTGTGACAATTTGCATTGTTTTGTGATAAATTAACTTATAAGCTGTACAGAGTGAGTGCAATGGGTTCGATGCGACACTAGCAAAACGAGTTACTGACTACAGCGACGTGAGACTGTCAAAAGATGTACTGCTCTAAGTATTTTGGATTGACATCAATACTTTGGGTGGAAGACAACTAAAAATCTACTCCTTCAATCTGAGGTATTTTTATTCTAAAAATATGTACCCTCCTACCTGAAGGGGTGAAGAAGATAAACAAGTTGTATACAGGATTGCGTGGCGAGAATTATAAAAACAACTCCGGCTATTAATAAGCATGCTTTTCAATACCTGGGGCTACGAATTTCAAAAAGCTTTGTACGCTGTATCGCCCCCGCTATACTTAGGTATTGCCCCCGCTACACTGTTCGGGAAGATTCATCGGCACTATCTAAACGGTGGCGACACCGGTCCTGACGTCACTTGTCAGGCAGCGCTAAAGGAACAACTTGCCCGCTTATTGGTCCGTACAACCGTACTTGCTCGTATTCCTGCCTGCTTGAATAAACGCGAGAAACCGCACGTCTGTCTCTACCCAGCATCGAGCCTACCTGCGAGTTNACAATGCATACAGCTACATAATGGAAGCCAGTATGTGATTGGAAAACTAGTGGGTTTGAAAACAAGTTGTCAAACCAAGAGAAACCTTGTCTTGCTTTGTCTTGCCTTGTCTTGCCTTGTCTTGCCTTATCTTGCCTTGTCTTGCCTTGTTTCCTGAAGTTGACTATCCCGGAGTTTCCTAGTTCCAGTATCTAGAACCAGTTTTAAGTACGAGTCTTCTTTTCAAGTAGCAGTCTTCCAGTTCGACCACCTTCCTTCACCCAGTCTGCAAGTTACTGTCAACNAAGTATTCATCCGGTCTGCATACGTTCATCGTGACAAGAGGGTTCATCGTACTTCAATCGTCGTGCACCAGCATTCGTGGACACCATGGCGGCCCACATCCTTCTTCGGAGGTCCGCAACCCGGCATTTTGGAGACGCGTAGCCCAGCTCTACGTTTTCTCGCCTTCAGAAGATATTGATAAGTAACACCTGTTTTCATTTTTATACTTGTCAAGTAGTTGNCTTGTGCTGATATGCTGACAGAGCATTTTTCATTCTTTAAAAAGAGCCTTGAGCACATTGAGTTTTTCATTCAGTAAGCAACTGACGCTCGACGAGATCATTGTGAATTATTAAGGACCCCGAAGCCCTTATGAGACATTTACAAGTAAGTTTCCGTTAATCTTGGTCATTATACACCTCGTGACTAGTAGCAAAGGCGTTGTTGAGGGTTCGTGAGCCCGGAGGGCTGTAAGAGGATAGNCTCGAGCACATTGAGTCTTCACTCTTCAGTACGCAGCTGACTCTCGACGAGATCGGTGCATTTAATCAGAGACCCCGAAGCCCTTATCAAACATTTACAAGTAAGTTCCGTTGATCTTGGTCGTTAAGTCGCGTAGGATTTATTATATATCCGAGCTGCACTCCTAGAAGTTTTTTAGTTACATACTAATCTGAGAACCGCTTGAGGTAGTTTTTGGCCTGTGCTAGTTTTTTGCTTGTTGACTTGTATTACTTGTA